>CAUYUJ010015466.1:214031-324031 GCA_963575745.1 Prorocentrum cordatum
GCACGCACGCACGCACACATGCACACACACACGCACGCCCACACGCCCACACGCCCACGCGCCCACGCGCCCACACGCCCACGCGCCCACGCGCCCACGCGCCCACGCGCCCACACGACCACGCGCCCACACGCCCACGCGCCCGCGCGCCCACGCGCCCACGCGCCCACGCGCCCGCGCGCCCACGCGCCCCCACCCTTCGCCCCCACAGCCCCCGCGGCCCGCCTTCACGCCCCCGCGCCCCCGCGGCCCCCACGCGCCCAGTCGCCCCGCGCCCCCGCGCCCCCGCCGCCCCCACGCCCCCACGCCCCCGCGCCCCCGCGCCCCCACGCCCCCACGCCCGGGAACCTCCACCCACCGCGCTCCTGAGACGAGACCGCAGCTGTGCGTCGCGACGGCTCGGCGAAATCCTATTTCTGCAGAGATCCCAGGGTGGCAGAGCGCGTCTTATGTTCTACGTTATGCTTCAATGACCACTTGGACCCTGCAACGAGACGCTGCTGACAACGCGCGCGAAGCAAAGCCGAGGCCGAGGCAGATGCAGAGAGAAGGCGCCGGGGATATGAACGCTGGCACCCGCAACATTTAGAAGGCAAAGAAGACTGGCAGGCCTGATCAAAGAGCAACAGGAGATCTGGATGAACTTGCGCAAGGAATGCGAATAATGGGACGAGGCCATACATGATGATACAATCGAGGTGTTACAATCGAAAATGTGGCCAAACCGTCTGACGCGGTAGCAGTGGGAAACGCGCAGTCATAGCTGGCGGGGCAGCCGTGCGACACGGCCCCGACAATCCCCGAGTTCCTGAGAGCGACCGAATAATCCCCAGACGAATTGCCCACTGCCTCGGAAGACCAGTCTGGCCCGCCAAATCCCTCCCGTGGCTCAGCCGGCAGAGGAGGCGGCGGCGGGGGCGGGCCCCCCCGGTGGGGGGGCGGCGATGGCGGGGGGGGGGGGGGGCGGCGATATGGGTGACCGAGGACCGATCGCTGATCTCATGGAGCTCTGGAAGCGGATAAGCAAGGCGTCGGAACTCTAATGGGTGTCAACTCCCGACGCAAGTGCATCGCGCGAATGGAAATTGCAAATTACCAGGGTGATTTTTTACCAGCTTCGCCAGATGCGCCAGGTACTGCGTCGTGGATTGCCCGGGTCATGGGCCTCAAGAGAGATGCGATAGTCTTGCAGAAGTTGGGCAACAGTGATCGCATTGACATGACCATTGCTTCTGCTCCCGCCGGAAAAGGAAAGATGATACATGAAAGATGGCCCCTCATCAGGTTCCTCTCATAGCTCGGATGTCTCGAATGGAATTTGAGGTGCGCGGCGAACATCGTTTACTGGCCGGGAACCGATGCGCACTACACGTCGATGGCAATCCACGCGCGCAGAATTTGGCGGGAACATGGCGGTGCGAGACCTTGCCAATGTAGTTACTAAGAAGAACAAGCTCTATGAGTATCTGCGCCATTTCCATCGGGAGTGTATGGCTTTACACAATGAGCAATATCGCGGCTCTGACCCATCCCCGGAGATCGCAGCAGCCATTCATGAGCGTTTTCATGAACATATGAAGTTGGTGCCCAAGATGAATTGGGGCATCGCGCGCCACGACGCGCGGCGGCCGGAGTGGATCAGACATTAAGTCATGCGAATGGCTACTTTGGCAGTTGCAGAAGGCATAGGAAAGTATGAGAAACGATGCCAATCTTGAGTATCGCAAGAGCACCCTTTAAAAACGAGGCAATCCGCGCCCCGCAACTGCCGCCCCAGGCCCAGTCGATCCGAATAACTCGGGGAAGCCCGCAGATGACACGAGGAATGGGATGCCGAAGAAACGCGCTCCATGCGGGCATTCGGAACAGGATGGTTCCCGCCTTTAAAATTATGCTAACGGAGTTCCCCACATAAAGAGATTAACGGTTTCGTGGGACCCATTTTCTTGATGCCCTCCTCGCTTTGGCGGGGCCCCGCTGGAAGGGGGGAGGGCTACGAAACCTGGCGAAGAGTAATGCTTTCCGCGACCCTCCTCGCTCAGGCGGGGCCTCTCTGGAGGGGTGGGAGGGGCACGAAACCATGTAAATAGTATGGTTTTCCGATACCCTCCTCGCTCAGGCTGGGCCTCCCTGGAGGGGTGGGAGGGGCACGAAACCATGTAAATAGTATGGTATTCCGATACCCTCCTCGCTCAGGCGGGGCCTCCCTGGAGGGGTGGGAGGGGCACGAAACCATGTAAATAGTATGGTATTCCGATACCCTCCTCGCTCAGGCGGGGCCTCCCTGGAGGGGTGGGAGGGGCACGAAACCATGTAAATAGTATGGTATTCCGATACCCTCCTCGCTCAGGCGGGGCCTCCCTGGAGGGGTGGGAGGGGCACGAAACCATGTAAATAGTATGGTATTCCGATACCCTCCTCGCTCAGGCGGGGCCTCCCTGGAGGGGTGGGAGGGGCACGAAACCATGTAAATAGTATGGTATTCCGATACCCTCCTCGCTCAGGCGGGGCCTCCCTGGAGGGGTGGGAGGGGCACGAAACCATGTAAATAGTATGGTATTCCGATACCCTCCTCGCTCAGGCGGGGCCTCCCTGGAGGGGTGGGAGGGGCACGAAACCATGTAAATAGTATGGTATTCCGATACCCTCCTCGCTCAGGCGGGGCCTCCCTGGAGGGGTGGGAGGGGCACGAAACCATGTAAATAGTATGGTATTCCGATACCCTCCTCGCTCAGGCGGGGCCTCCCTGGAGGGGTGGGAGGGGCACGAAACCATGCGGTATTCCGATACCCTCCTCGCTCAGGCGGGGCCTCCCTGGAGGGGTGGGAGGGGCACGAAACCATGTAAATAGTATGGTATTCCGATACCCTCCTCGCTCAGGCGGGGCCTCCCTGGAGGGGTGGGAGGGGCACGAAACCATGTAAATAGTATGGTATTCCGATACCCTCCTCGCTCAGGCGGGGCCTCCCTGGAGGGGTGGGAGGGGCACGAAACCATGTAAATAGTATGGTATTCCGATACCCTCCTCGCTCAGGCGGGGCCTCCCTGGAGGGGTGGGAGGGGCACGAAACCATGTAAATAGTATGGTATTCCGATACCCTCCTCGCTCAGGCGGGGCCTCCCTGGAGGGGTGGGAGGGGCACGAAACCATGTAAATAGTATGGTATTCCGATACCCTCCTCGCTCAGGCGGGGCCTCCCTGGAGGGGTGGGAGGGGCACGAAACCATGTAAATAGTATGGTATTCCGATACCCTCCTCGCTCAGGCGGGGCCTCCCTGGAGGGGTGGGAGGGGCACGAAACCATGTAAATAGTATGGTATTCCGATACCCTCCTCGCTCAGGCGGGGCCTCCCTGGAGGAGTGGGAGGGGTGGTATGGTATGCTATGGTATGGTATGGTATGGTATGGTATGTGTGGTAGGAACTATGGTATGGTATGGTGTGTGTGGTAGGAATAATCTTGTGCTGTATGGAAAATGGAGCGGGAGGTGGGTGCGAAGGAGAGGGTGTTCTGGGAAAACAAGAACCCCACTCAGGATGTGGGGAAAAAGGAGGGGGCGCCCATTGAACCGCGAAGCCTGGAGCGGCCCCTGCGACGCCACCTGTTCCGGGTGAGGATAAGAAAGGGGCAGGCAAAGGCATGGGAGACAGGTCATCTATTCTGGGACTCAAGGGCGATGGGGGCTCATCCAAGGCCCCCGGTGAAGAAAACCAGAAAAATTACGGAAAGCGATCTGCTTCGCATTCTCGAGAGACGCATGTCGCGGCCAACAGCGCGATCTTCCGCGTCGCCGAACGCGGGGGGAATTGGCCCCCGAGGAAGTCTTGCAGCGCGACGCGCGGGGGCGGGCGGCGCAGAAAAAAAACGGCAAGACGACGTGCGGGCGCGCGCAAAAACAAGCCGAATCTACAGCAGCCAGCCCGGCCAAGGAATTCCCCGCGGCCGGTTTCGACGCGGGCGGCGAGAAGGGCTGTCCGAAGAGCGCCAGCAGCAAGGGAATCGGCAGAGGTGAGGGCAAGGGACCTTGCTGGAATTGGGCGGATAAGGGCGAACGTTCATTCGGCGCGAAGCGTCGATTCCTTTTTTAATATCCCAGGGCGCCCGCGACAATGGCTCCTGGGGGCTCGTGGTTCAGCTGCTTGCTCACTGGGGGGCCGGCGCGTCCATCGATGCAAATTATGTTAATGCGCGGATTTCTGCCTTCATGTGCGCTCGACAACGTATATGCAACAGTCACAGTGCCTGGCCGCGCGTGATAGATGCATGTCGTGGTCGCGCTGCTTGTCCAGCGCCGTTCAGGTTTGGCGCGCATTCCGAAGCGCCGGCGTCTGTTGACGAGAATCGTTTTTCCAATGGTGCCATCCAGCGAGAACCCATTCGTATGGGGATACCTCAAGGATACAGTAGGTTCAGCACCAGTCGCGGCCTTGGATGCGACTGATAGAGGGGGCCCTTCCCATTCCATGCCCAAAACCATTTTGCCAGGGTAGCCACTAGGACAACGCGTGGCACCTGCCATGGGCCGAGTTGTCTGCAGACAGCAGATTCCGCGCAGCGTGGTCAGAAGGCTCGTATCCATCGCCCCACTAGAAGAACTCCCTCCGCGACCATCAGGCAACTCCGCCCGCAAAAACAGACAAATGGCATTTCTCGAAGGAACTAAAGTCAACGATGGCCCTTCGACCAGAAACGGCACTGTCCAAGGCCATTGCCAAGGCCTCCCGGCTCGACGACGGGCTTTGGAAATATTGTGGCTAGGATGGGGGATTGAGACCGCGGGCGACGCCGCCGTCGGACATCGAAGGAATGACCGCGTCGGCCTAGGATCAATGCGTTTCATTGTTGACGCTGGCTGCGGATTCAATCTGATCGCTGAGCGATATTTTAGGAGCGCCAATGCTATGGATAGAATCAGGAAGCTCCTTCCTGCGGCCACCCCGAACACCGCCGGGGGGTTCGGCGCGGCCCTCGGCTCTGTTGACGCGGCGCGCAGTAGATCCCACGATGGCCTGCGCAATGCGCTCGCGATGCCCGGTGCGCCGAGTGCGCTTTCAGTAGGGGCGGCGCATGGATTGCAGGTGTAGTTTTTAATTGGCCGCGCACTAAACCCCGCGTCTGCTCCCTCCTGATGGACAGCGAGTTAATTTGACAGTTGGTATAAGCAAACACATACCTTACATAGTCAGGCAGACAAGTTCTAGGCCGTTCGTCCAGGGCGCTGTTGCTCCTGAGAGATGGGCGCGCGTGGCATTAGGTGCCGCGTGCGTCCTTGATGACGCTGAAGCGATGAGTGGCCCCCCGTGCGGAATCGATCCAAACTCGTGCGGCAGTATATTTGCATGCGGGAGAACTACTCGCTCTGCGTAGTCACCACAATGGGCGCCCGAATCAGTCGGGAGGGGACTTTCCGTCAGCGGTGCCGAGTGACGTCATCGTTGATTCCAATGTCGCACGCGCGGTCGCCCGAAAACGAGGCCGGTCACATAGCCCAACGGGCGCTGTTCGCCCCAGTCCGTCGCCGCCGACTCAATCGATGGATTGCGGGGCGGGGAATGCGAGCAAGTCGTTGGGATCTGTCTTGAGGAATTTGCCGCGCATCGAAGATGATGCGCGTTGCGTCTGGACCCCTGACCCCGATGGGCCGGGGGATTGCGAGGTTGTCTGTCTTGGCGATGAAGAACTAGCGGAAGTCGCAGAACCACGAATAAAGCACGACAAATTTCACGTTGAGATGTCGAATGCCGAGCGCCCGAAGCGGGGCGCTGTCTCCGCCCAGCACCTACTGACGCATTTCCCAAATAATCCCCATTGCGAAACATGCAAATTGCTAGACCCTTCGCTTGCAACGCTGAGGGAGGCAGAGCGAAGGGCTTAAGGTTCCCAGACCCCGCACTGACCCTCTTTGCTGCGGACGCCTCGCCACCGCGGGTCATCGGCTCGCGGCTGATGAGCTATCGCGAGGACTCCACGGGCAACTGCGCGCGGGACATTCCGCGACCGGCTTGCGAATGTCATTGCGGCGCAGGGTGCCCGTGACAAGTCGAAGAGTCACGTTTGCACTTTCTTTGTGAAGCTAACGGCCCCTGGACGATAATTCAAATGAAGCTGCGCGGATGGTGCCCGCGAGCTTGCGGATGCTTGCTGGGGGCTCAAGATTGGGCGCGATGCCGCCATTCCAGGTGGGGAAAGGTTCACGGCAGTGGCCGAAAGAGCAGATGGTGTGGCCGAGAGTGGTGTCCGCCCCTTGTTGCATGTTGCTGGCTGGCCACCGCCATTCTGGACATGCGCTGCGCGGTGCTATTGCGTCTGTCATAATGCAAGACCGGGCACATATGGGAAGTCAGAATTTGCATGCCAGCTTTGGATTTCAATTCCCATCATCCCTTATTCCTTGTGCCCCCTATCCGCTACAAGCCTCCATCCGAATCAAGACATAGGGTGTCCAAAACAGGTTTTTCCATGGCTCCGGGCATTTACCTGGGGTGCGCGCAAATCGGAAGAGTCGTTGGACCAGATAGTCACGTTGTCCGTTCGGTTTTGTTCGAATGTCTAAATGCCTCTTTGACCGGGTGCGCACCTGACGGCGCTCGACCCGCCATTGAAAAGTCGGAGCAAGTTCATGGCGCCATCTGTGACCCTGCGGCAGCGAGTCAAGACGCCCACTGGAAGGCCCGCACCAGCATTGCCTCGGCGATAGCGCTGGCCGCGGAAGCGCGCGCGAGCTCGTTCAGCGCTGCGCGATCTGTCGATCGCATCCGCGCTGTCCTTGAAGAACATGTCAAAGTCGACGAGTTGTTGGGTCGCCCGCGCCGCCGCCGCCCCCGTCGACGCCCGACGAGGGGGGCGAGGCCGCAGACGCCCCCGCCCCAGAATTCCTATCCGACGGCGAGGGTCCGGGGGGCCCGCGACCGCTCAGGGAGTCTGCAGTGATAGACGGGTTTGATCATCAACGGGGTGTTCCAGCCAAGCGGGAAGCCTGTCTTAGGTCATGTGGAGTACACATTAAATGGGCAGCCCGATTCCCCATGCAGGCGTAGAGGTTCTGGGGGGCGGGGCCGAGGCCTGACCAGTTGCTGGCGCGCACCGCCCAAAACGTTGATGCCGCGGAGTGTGTTTGGGGGACGGCGAGATCGTCTATCGATGGCGCCCAGAGATGTCATCGCAGAAACTGCATTAGACTGGCCAACGTAAGACATATACCCCACGAGTCGGGTCATGCAAAACACCGTAGATGAACCTGTCACTCGAATGCAAGTCGAGGGCGAGCATCCCGGTGCTCAGTTCCTGAAGGAGAGCCCTGGCTCTGCCAACCTTGGAGCGCGCCCCGTCAGATGGTTCAATATGACCCGGGGGCGCAACGGGGAAAACAGTAAGGCGATAGAAGTTTACAAAGCTGAGAGGTCAGGTTTCGTCGCATGGACAAAGGACCACGCCTCGATCTCATGAGAGACATCGGTATCAAGATTGCACGGGTGGCACGCGCTGCTGGCGCCGATGCTGCATTTGGCGAATGTCTGCCAGATGCGGGCCCGTGTCACTTACAATCGATAGACCTTCCCGATGCCGAGTCCGATGAAGAAACACGCACGGTGGAAGCAAGCTCGGCGAGGGGGAACGATCCATGGATCGCGTCTTCCCCAAAACGGGCTCGCCTGGCTACGAGCCAAGCGGCCGCCGGTCAACGGCGCGGCGTGCCCGGAATGCCACCGCAGACGCTCGCGCCCGATTCTCAGACTCACCGAGAAAACGAACGAATGGACATGCAATATTATGGAAACCATTTTACAGACACGAGCCTAAATTTCGAGCGGGGGACTTCGGTGACCAGCTCAGCTGGTTCACTGGGCACTTCCCCCCAAGGTGCGGTTGACGCAGCTGTCGCCCTGGCGCTCGTACAGTCGGAAGCAGCAGTCAAACCAGAAGCTCAAGGCTCTTCGTGCAGGGCGGGGCAGACTCCGATCCGTCGGAACCTGGGGCGAATTAAACGATCAAGAATACCAGGATGCGACCGAGAGTCTGCAAGGTGGAACTGCGCACTTCGGTAGACTAGTCGCGATCCTTACTGAGGAGAATTCCGAGCTGCCCGAGGGGCACAATGATCGACCATTCAAGGGGCGAGTTGTTTTCGACGGTCTTGACGTGCGCGCTCAAAACAAGGGCGTCGCGCTATTCCAGGAATTACCCAGTGGCCCAGCTACGACGCATGCTACTAAGTTGGCGGGCGCGCATGGATGATTCCAGGGCCGGAAATTCAACGGGCCGACACAGAGCAGGCGCGCGCGCTGTTCAAGCTGAGCGAGGCTCCCACGTGGATATTGTTACCCGGGGAGGAGTGGCCCGAATCATGGAATCACATGAAGAATCTTGTGACCCATTGATGCTCTCTCTGCGCGGACGCCCGCGCCGATTCCGGATGACCTTGGGAACAACATTGCGTGGCGCGTTCCCCCTCGAAAAGTTCTAACACATGTGGCCCATGGCGGAGTTGCCATTGGCATCCCGAGTTGAACTTGTTTCTGATTGCTTATGCTGATGATTTTAATCGTCTAGCCCCTTGAAGAACATGGAGGCGGGTTGGAGAGTGATGCAGGAACCCTTGAAGGGTCGCCCAGGAGGAATAGAAATATACCATCCTGCCGAGGCGGGGCGATACTTGAGGGCGCGAGCATAGGCTTCATCGCAGGGCGATTTAGCGGCATGGAGAACCACCCAAGACCCTTGACCCCCTTCCGCCGGAACAGAGGAAGACGTCGGTGGGCGATTCGGGGGGGGGCCAGCGGGGAAGACGACAGAAATGAGAGCTCCCCGTGTAGTCTACAAACGCCGATCGGACCGTGCGCGCCGAGATCGGCCCAGGAAGTCTTGGTCATCGGATACGACGCGACAGATTTCTTTGAGTCCTGTATTCTTCTGTGCGCACAGCTCGCGGATGCAGACCCTGTGGCGCGCCCATCACAAGGTGCGCAATTTGGGCCAGAGATGATCGACCTAGAGGATGGCCAACAGGGGGCCCCAGGGGAGAGATGACATCCCCCGCCGAAGAGGCTCTCGCACAAGCTCTTCATATTTCAGCTAAGTTTGGCCTCCCAGGCCATGAAATTTCGGCCAGAGGATTGCCCGCAAATCTCGCGTGCCAAGTAGTGCAGCAATCCGACCTTCGGGGATGTTGCATCCCATCGCTGCAAAGGTGTTGATGAAGATGCTGCACGGGGCCCGCGTGGCCAGATGCGACCTGTTGAGGGTAGTTTGTCAGGCCGCCAGTTGCGTGGCGAAGTGGGCAGAGCAGAAGGACATGATCCTCTGTAGACTTATATGTAACATCTAAACGACCATGCCATATCGGATGGTTTCTTAGGTCGGTGACAAGACGGAAGATGTTCGAATCCAACAGCATACTGATGCGGGCATGGGCAGCGACATCCGTACTCGCAGAAGTACAGGCGACAGCCATCAAGTCATTTGGGGGCCGCGCACGAGGTTGAATCAAAGCGCGGCCTCTAGATGGCAAACACGCGTGCCCCATGCTACTCTGGAGGCGGAGATCGTGGCAGCATATTTGGCATTGCGCGCCGAATTATTGACTGCACGTCCTTTGTTGTAAGTTCTACTTCGGGGAACGCCTAAGTGTTCCCTGAAGGAAACCAGGCAGCGCGCAAGGTAACCACGGCGGGGGGGGGGGGCAACGCGTGAGTGCATTCGCCCCGCGCGCGCAGATTTGACACGGCCGCCGTCTCTGAGCAATTCATCCGTGGCACTGTGGGATTGCAATGCGGAAGACGCAACATGGGGCTGCCGACATAGGGGCAAAATGTCTCACGGACTCATTAGCATGGATTAAAGTTTCATGCCCGGTCAATATCATGACCCAAAGTTTTGGGAACTCAGAAATCACCAAGAGTACATTGCACCAACGTTCGCTGATGGACCTTCCCTGAAACCTCGGGGGGGGGGGGGGGGGAGGGTTTGAAGCCCGCTGTCGGCCCCATGGCGGCCGCGCACGCGGGTGCCCATCTACCCGGCAAGAGGGCGCGCGAGGTCATGCGCGCTGGCAAAGGCAGACCAGTCGTAGGCATATCAGCTTTGTCCAACGGAACTGACGGAGTCGCGGCCGCTAGCAGCGCGTCGGGCGGCTCAGTTGCCAGCGCGTTGTGCCAGCGGGATGGCCCCAGGGAAAGCTCCGAGACAACATTCTGGTCTTTGACATTTGATGTTCGAATTTTGTTGTATCGAACACAATGACGCTGGCAACCCTAATAATTTATGCCGTGCCAGTTGCATGGCGCCGCGCTACACCGCGAAAAGGACGTGCTGCTTGCAATCGCTGGGAGGGGTGAGGCCTTCAATGATGTCAGAACCTTCAAGGGGGAACATATCTTGCCATCGGTTTCAGTTCCCTGCGCGGGGGGGGGGGCCTCCCGGCAGCGCGTGGGCGAATCCGTTTAATATCGGGCCTGGGGCCCTAGATCGTCGGGGCGCCTACGTGGAGTTCGAACGGCATTCGGGAACTTGTTTTTGGATCTCCGAGACATTGCAACCGCCGCATTGCCGAGGGGAGGAACGGCAGGCATAGAATGGCCCACAGCTTGCCAAGTTTGAAGGGGCCCACAAGCGTGACACTTCCTTCGCGCTACTCAGTTTCAGAAACGCAGGTTGCACGGGCGCGCGCATGGATGACAAGATACGCGGGGCACTTTCGTGAAGAAACCGTGGGCGATCGCATCCGCGTCGACAGAAGTCGCAAACGGCTTGCGTCGACGTCGCGATGGCGCGCGCGCGCGTCGAGGCGAAGGGGGGGGACTTCAAGCCGGCCGAGGATTAGACCGACGCACTTGCAAAGCATATTCATGCGGTTTTGGCGCGCGCCGTTCACGCGCGTAATCGGACGCCCGCGTGCGATCCGAATGCCCGCGCCGCTGCTGTTGTTTTGGCTCGGGGGCCCGCGGTCGCTGCGACCGCAGGCCCGCGAGCTGGGCTGCCCCCCCCCCCCCCCCCCCCTCGCGAGAGGATGGCAGTTATCAGCAAACGTGCGAAGTCTGTGCGCGCTGCCCCCGGCACCGAGGAACCGCCGCAACATAATGCCAGGTGGAAGTGTCCAGCGATAGAGAAGCAGAACGAGCAAAAGAAACGGCAAGACCATGCCCAGGAGCAACGGATTGCCCAATCACCCGATGACAATGGGATCCAGCTGCATGGCTGCGGAGCCCGCCTAGCCGAGCAGATTATAGACAAATTCGGGAACTATCACTCCCTCAAAATGGCCGTTGTCAGTGTCCTCGGCGACGTGGAAGTGATTGATGTCCACGTGGAAGGAGGTCCATCCGATGGCGCCGGAAGGAGCGCCAGAAAGGGCAATGCACCAACCAGTCAGGGATCTGCACGAGGTTCTAACCGATCAGCCGATGATGGGGAGTGTCTTGATCCCCCTGCCGCCGGCTCAGCTGGCGGCGGGGGCGACGACCGGGCCCCTCCATCAGAACAGCCAACGGCCAGAGCCCAACGCTCAGGACCAAAAGAAGGAGGATTGGATCCCGAGTACAGTAGTCGAGGCATCTGGAACATTATACAGTACCAAAAGCGAATGGCTCACCTTTTTGGGCCTAGGGGTGCCGTTCTTGGCAACAGACTAGAATGATGTGGTTGACGACATACTAAAGTTGTCTATTGAGGTAACGAGTGCGACTGCCCCAGCGAGCACTCGCAACCAGCGCAGAGGCGAACGGCCACGCATGTAATCCTTTTGTCGGAGAGAGAGGACATCCCTTCGATGTTCCACACTGCCAAGGACCCAGATGCTCTCATGAGACCGCTATCGCAATCGAGGTGCTGAATGGACAATAACAGAAAGCGCCAGCATTGGAATATGGTATATTTGATTGCTGGCGATTAGATGACGTCGCTTACGAAGAGGAACGGACAAAAGAGCAAACGAAATATCCGCGATTAATTCGGAATTCGCGCAAGTATGCGTGCAGGTAGCATCGAACGCTGCAGTCAGAACCTGCGTGAGACAACAGCTTCGGAGCCTTGATTGGTCGTCACAGGACAAGCCTGCCGTCGCCGATTCGCGATGGTGATCCACGACTTGGCGATGACCGAGAAGGACGATGACTCATTCGTGGTCTTTCGGATTCTGAACCCCATTCAGAAATCTGACATGCAGGGGCAGGGCGCACTTGTGGTTGCCCATGGGAGGCAAACGCTCCGTATCCTCCTCTCTTTTCCGTTGCCCTCTCCTTCGCCATACATCAAGCCTTGCCGAGGCCGGGCCGCGTCTTTAGCGCAACACATTTGGAACGCGGGAGAGTTCGAAGGGTCAGATTTTTACTGGCCGAATCCCTGGCCGGAGTTTCGGCCACGTTCGTAGGACAGCCTTGCGACGAACATGGGCTGCGTATTTCCACTATCCGAGAAAAAGAAGTGGCACAGTTACTTCAGTTGGAGAGCCACGGCATCCACGGTACTGTCCGTCTTGCGGTGCGCACTGCTGATCATGAAGCAAGAAGCGCTCGGCCGCACGACGTGGCACAGCGCAGTGAGTTTGAGAGGGAGGCCGGCGTCCCTCCGTGCAGCTGTTAGACCGTTCGAGCGTTCGGGCCGTGGTTTCTGAAGGAGGTTGGGGCGGGAGCGCGAGCTTGAAAAGGAGGCGCCCTCCTCCCGTGCAGTTCATGGAACCTGGAAGCCACCCGCCACCCGCCTGCGTTGCGTAATTGTCTGGAATCTCCCCAGCTTTCGGACCACCAGGCATGAGAAACTCCCGAGCGAGAGCCGGAGTCTGGCAACCGTGCGGCCTCTACTCGTGGGGCCGTTGACGGCATCTTTCTGTGGTGAAGCGTGCGAGGAGCTCCCGAGCGACGAGCAAATGTTGAAGAAAGCCACGAGTCCTCCGCCCGTGTAGAGCCGTTGGGCATGCCAAGTTCTGGGGCGCCGCCGACCGTGAGCGCGTGCCGGGCGAAGCGCCAAGACCGCGTGCCGACGCGTCTGGTGGTGCGACGAGGAGGAAGCCTTCGTGATGACGAGGCCGTCGGCAGCGGTCCTCCCGTCCTCCACCTCCAGTCCTCCCTTTTCTTTTGTTCTCCCGTGTTCCCGTCCTCCCGTCCTCCCGTCCACCTCCCGTCCTCCCGTCCTCCCGTCCTCCCCTTCCCTGTCCTCCCCCTCCCCCATCAGGGGGTTCGTTTTCAAAATGGAGCTCTCGCCCCAGCGCCGCGGGCATTCGTCTTGAGAGCTTGCGACAGTATCAGGGATGGCAGGTGCCTTCTGTTCGAAGTGGGCCTCTCGCCCCAGCGCCGCGCACACTCACTTGACACGTCGGCGACAGTTACAGGGGTGGACGACTGCTCCTCTTCAAAAGGGGTTTTCGCTCGAGACTTCCTTCGATCTGAAGACCAGAAGCTTGAGCAGATGCAGCAGTTGCACGGACGGATGGGGATCTCGCTTGAAACTGACTCGAAATTCATGACCGTGAGTTCTGACTTGCGCAACGGTTACACATATATGGACGGTCCTTGTTCACAACGGGGGGTTCTTCGTTGTATATCTCGTTGAACTGTATGATCATACGTTTCCGCATTCCGTATGGTTGTTCTTTTTCAAAACGGGATTTCCACTTGAACAGCAGTCTCTCGGGGAATTGGTCTTTAAAGGGAGCGCCCAGTGTGATGAAAGCAATGGCCTGTAGGAGCCTCCTCCCCTTTATCATTTTCCAGTAGTCATATTGGCTCAGGTGTCTGGGTGCTGCCGGGGAAGGGGCGACTGCGCCGAGCAGCAGCCACGCATCAGCCGCCTGCGCCTCATGGAGTCTTCCGCCAGCGCGCGGCCTCCGCCGCTCGCAGCGCCTGCCGCGACGGGGCCGCCGAGCGGCCGCCTCGGTACGCCGACGCCGGCGCAGCTCGCCGGGTGGGCCGCGGCGGCGACGCCCGGCTCCGCGACCGCGCGGCTGCACTCGCCCGGCCAGCACGGCCGCCGCGTCCCAGGGAACCCTTGGGCGCAGGGGTGCGACGGCCCAGGTCGGGCGGCGAGGTCTATACATATCCACTGCTCCCCAGCCAGGCCCATCCTGAACTCACGAGCTGTGTATACGCCCTCCTGGCCAAGCCAGGAGGGCGTGGCGTATGCACCGCTGCTGGGTTCAGGCTGGGCCTGGCCAGGGAGCAGTGGATATGTATAGATCTCGCCGCCCTACCAGGGGCATGCGGGACAAAGTCGCCCTCGGACGCGGAATTGTTGAGCAGCTGCGTGAGCGCGAGGGAGCTGGCGGACCTCCGCGTGGAGGTGGCACAGCTACAGGGCGAGTGCCGGGATCTCGCGCTGGAGGGCGAGGCCCGGCAGCACGCCCTGGGTGCGCGGGCGGCCGAGCTCGAGGAGTGCACGGGGCAGTGTTGGGGCGCGCAGGCGGCCGCGGGCGAGCTGCGCGACCGCCTCGCGAGCGCGGGCGCCGCCGAGGCCGAGGCCGCGAGCGCCGTGCGCGGCTTGGAGCTGGCCGCCGCGCAGGGCGAGGCCGAGCTCTCCGAGGCCGCGGGGCGCCAGCTGGAGCGCGAGGGGCGCGCTCGGGCCGCCCGCCGGGCTGCGGGGGAAGCCAGCGTGGGATTCGAGCGATGCACAGAACGGCAGGCGGCCCTGGACGCGCAGCTCGAGGCGCTCGAGTCGCGTTTCGCCGGGGCGCTCGAGGGGCACGGCCGCTGGGCGGCGGCCCTGGCGAGGCTGGGGCTGGAGGCCGTGGAATACAAGCAGCGCTCGAGGGACTCCGAGGCGGCCGAGGCGGCGGCGTGGCACGAGGCCCGCGACGCCGCCCTGGAGCTCGGCAGTGCCCGCGGCGAGCTCGAGCTGCTGGGCAAGGAGCTGTCGCTCGCGGAGATGCAGGCCCGGGGCGCCGGGGCGGCCGCAGGGCTGCGCGCTCGGCACGCGCTCGAGTGCATCTCCGCGGCTTCGTCGAAGGAGCACACCGCAGCCTCCGAGGCGGAGGGCGCCCGAGCCACGCGCAGAGCGCTCGACGAGGCTGCCCAGGAGGCTGCCTCGCAGCAGGGCCTCGTCGACCTATGCGGCCGGCAGGAGCAGCGGCTGGCCGAGGCGCTGCGGCGGGAGCGCGCCCTGCTCCTCGACGTCTCCAGCCAGGCCGCGGATACCAAATGCCATGCCATGCGGTTGACCAGCTCGGCGGCGCTCGAGGCGGAGGCGCGCGCGGCCGAGCGCGAGGGCTTGGAGGGTGCCTCGGAGGCGGCGCTCGAGGCGCTGTGGCGGGAGGCGAGCGCCGCCCGCTCCGCAGTCGCTGGGGCGCGGGCGAGCTTGGACAGGCTGCTCGCGCGGAAAGGCGAGCTGGGCCGCACGGCGGCCGGGCTGCGCGAGGAGGGAGCCGCGGCGGAGGCAGCCGCGGTGGAGCTGCGAGGCGCCGCGGTGGCGAAGGGTGCCGCCCACGCGGAGCTCCAGCTGCGAAGCTGCTCCCTGCTCACGCTTCTGGCGGGCGAGGAGGCTTCGGCGCACCGCGCCCGCGAGGAGGCGGCGCGGAGGCAGGCAGAGGCCGCCGGCGCCGTCAGGCGGCTCGCGCTGGAGCGCGACCTGCGCTCCAGCGCCGAGGGCGTGGAGAGGGAGCAGCTCGCGGGCGCCGAGAGCAGGGCGCGGGGCGAGCTCGCGCTGCTGGAGCAGGGCCGTCTGGACTGCCGCGAGGCTCTCCGCGCGCGCCACGCGGACCTCGGCGCGCGCGTGGCGCAGCTGGCGGCAGCGGCAGCGGCGGCCGAAGGACTGCAGGGGGCCGCGGAGGCCAGCCACAGGGGCGCGCAGGCCGCTGTCGGCATGGAGGAGAGGCGCGTCGCGGGGCGGCTGGGGGCGGCCAGCGCCAGTGCGCGGCGGGACATCTCGAGGAAGGGAAGGGCGACGCGCGCACGGGCCTCCCGGAGACTCCCTCTGCGGCTTGCTGGGAACCCGTCGCTCGGAGCGCACCAGGGTCGTTCCAGAGGAATGCCCTGGCGGGCGCTCTGGCGCGCGACGCCCCTGGTGGGCGCCGCGCGCCACCCTGAGATCCGACGTTGCGAATGGCCTGCAAGATCGCGGAAAGTCACGACTCACGACCGGAGCGTCCCCATCCTTCTGTGGCAGTGTTCGAGCCCGCTCGATCTGTGATGGTCCCAGGGCCCGAGGACGGTGCGAAAATGTTCGGTGCGACAGAATATTGCAACGCCCAGATCTCGTGGGAGGGTGGGTTGCCAGCGCCGGTTCGAGAAATCCGTGCAGGCCTCCGAAGGGCTGTGCTCGCGCCGTTTTTTTGGTTCCTCTGGCGTGGCGGCCTGGGAGGCGGCCCTGGAGAGCCTCCGGCGCGACGTGGAGGAGCTCGAGGCAAACCGCGGCTGCGCACGGCTCGCTGTGCGCCGAGCCGAGGCAGGCAACGCAGCGCTCAAGGCCCAGCTGCGGGGCTCCAGTTGAGACGTGGGTGCGGAGCTGGCTGGTCGGCCGAGGCTGGCCCCCGTGAGCTCGGGGGCCCTCAAACGGTACGGTGACCACCTTGAGATCCTGGTGTCGCAATGGTCGTTCGCAACGGTCGATTTTGCCTTGATCCCGGCCCCAGGACCCTCACATATCGATGCGGCTCGGATAATGCAGCAGAAAGGTGGGGTCTGGTGTTCCCGTAGTGATTTTTTGCGATTTCGCATTTCTGTTTTGCAGCGTCGCACCTCAGGACCACTCCATGTGGCGAGCCAGTAGGGATTCGGGGTGTGGCCGAACGGTTTGGCGACTCGGGTCGTTCTCCGAGGGTGTCTCGGGCGACATCGGTCGTCTACGGAATCGTGCGGTTGCGGGCCGTGCGGCGAGGTCTTTTGGGGGTCCCGAGATCACCGCACGGTCTGTCGCCGTACCGTTTTGGGGCCCCGAAGTGAGCGGGTGCGGCGGTTGCACGGCGAGCCGGCCTCCTCTTCTCTGCCCTCTTCACATCGGAGAGCTCGGGCAGAGCGTGCAGGACCCAGCCGTGGCGGCGAGACGTCTCCTGGGGGCCCAGAGAAGCGAAAGACTCTCAGGAGCCTCTGCCCGCGCAGATTCCTCGTTCCTCGTCCTTCCTCTCCCCTCTTTCCTCGATCCTCATCCTTCCTCTCCCCTCTTTCCTCGATCCTTCCTCGGAACTCGATCCTCGATCCTCGTCCTTCCTCTCCCCGCTTTCTCGGAGGTCCGCGCAGATTCCCTGGTTCGGCGCTCGACCCTCCGCCCTTTGCGCACGATGCGCGCGCCAGCGGCGGTGCCCGAAGTGCCGGGGCGGGGGGGGGGGGTCCAGCGCAGACTCCGAGTGCGGGAGCGGGAGGGGCGATGGGAGAGGAGAGAGGAGGAGGAGGAGGGAGAGGGAGGGGGAGGGAGAGGGAGGGGGAGGGGGAGAGGAGGGAGGGAGGAGGAGGAGGGGGGGGGAGGGGGGGAGGGGGAGGGAGAGGAGGAGGGGCGGGTGTCGGCGAGGCCGCCCTGCCACGAGGTGCATCGCCCTCCTGGTGGGAGCATGCAGGCGTTGCTTCCCCGTGCTCCCTTCGGGGGAAGTGCAGGGGGGGGATCCTCGAGGGGGGAGTGCAGCGATGCCCAGTCGCCTGCTCGTCTTCGATGTGGGGGCCCGCCGGCACGCCCCGCCCAGGAGCGTGCGGGTCCGCCTCCGGGAGCCTACTGGGGACCATTTTTCGAGTACGTTCTGACCTTTTTGGGGTATTTTGGGGGTATTTTTTTGATGTTTCGTCGAACATCCGCCTGTAGGGGGACAGGCCCGACTTAAGATTAGTAGGTCTACCCTGCCAAATCAAGGGTACCTTTGTGTCGTGTGTCTCGCGACCCGTGCCTCCTGCATTCCTATGGCAATGTGGCCCTCAGAAGGGTCTTCTGTCCTCTCGCGTGTCCCGTCCCATGAAGTCCGACTGTATCGCCGATCTATCCGCGATTAGGGGCCACATGTGAACCCTACCCCTACCCCCCACGATTTTTGCCAACGTTCCCCCGCAGAGGTGCTGGTGAAGGGCTCGGCCTCCTCGGCCTGCCCCGCCGTTCCTGGCCTCCCTTCCTGTTCTCTCTCCTGGTCCTCCTGCTGTTTGGGTCTCTTCGCTGGTCCCTGGGAACGGTGGCCGCCTGTCCACCCGGTCCGCGCTGAAATTCTCGGTATCGCGCTGCGGAGCAGCTCTGCTGTAACGATTTTGCGGTGAGCAGCTCTGCTGCAACGATTTGCGGTGTCCGAGGGCGTGGTCATCGATGGGCTGGGTTGCTTCGCGTTGTGATATATATATATATATATGTATATGTATATATATATATATATGTATATGTATGCATGTATGTATGTATGTATGTATGTATGTATGTATGTATGTATGTATGTATGTATGTATGTATGTATGTATGTATGTATGTATGTATGTATGTATGCATGTATGTATGTATGTATGTATGTATGTATGTATGTATATGTGTGTATATATATATATATATGTATGTGTATATATATATATTATAAAAAACGCAGAGGTGCTGGTGAAGAACTCGCCAGTCTTGCACATCAGCGACTCGACCGTGCGGCCGCTCGGCGACACGACGCTGGTGGCGAGGGGGGGCGACCAGCCGCAGGCGCGGGCGGGCGGCGCCGGGGCTCGTGGCGGGGTCGAAAGTCGGGTCGAGGATCGAGAGGAGGAGGAGGAGGAGGAGGAGGAGGAGGAGGAGGAGGAGGAGGAGGAGGACGAGGCGGAACCACGGGCTGAGGAGGGGCGGGGCCGTTGTCCGCCGTCGGTCGCCCCCGCCGCTCGTGGCCGCGCAGCGCGTCATTGGCGCCGCAGCCGCGGCGGCGCGCAGCCGCCACGCCCCGCGAGGGCGAACCCGCCTGGCACAGGCGCCAGCGGGAGGCGAGGGCCAACGCGAGGACCCTCTTCCGCGTGCTGGACGCGGCGCAGATCCTCAATTGCCACCGTTCCGCGCAGCAGCACGAGAGTGACCAGCAGCACCAGACCCCCCTACAACACCAGAGCCGAAGGATGGCCTCTGGCAGTTCGAATTGAGGGGGGCATGCTTCCAGGACTCCTGCAGCAGGCCCCGCTGTAGGTGGAAGGCCGTGCCCTTGGCGGGAGGACCGCGCCGCTGGACACCGTCATCAGTACCAGCACAACTGGCAGAAACAAGGCTGGAAGCAGTCATCAACGAGGTCGGCATTGAAAAGAAGGAACGGTGCAAGGAAAAGCAAAAACAATAGGGAAACACATGCAAGCATGTACGTTTAGAAGCACAAGTACACCGAGCGCCACTATGGAAACACTCGGTTTCGAATCCGGCTTCGATTTACCACTGTCGTCTCTCCGATGCCAGCTCCTACCTCTTCAACCCGTGCGTTCTGCCCGACTCGGGCTCTGACGCTCGATGTCGCTCTTCTGACCCCAGCTGCTCAAAGTCCCGACTCCAGAGTCTGAGAGGCCAACGTCGGCGCCCCAGCGCCCACCCGCTGCACCCGCGTAGATGCCTTCTGCGGGACTGTGTGTCTGTCTGTCTGTCTGTCTGTCTGACCTCCCAAGTTACAGGACGATCGCCAAGCAGCACGACAGCTTCAGCTTTCCGCTGAACGAGCCCGACGTTCCGATTCTATGGCAAATGAACTAACATCCGTGTCTAAGAATGTTAGCGTGATGCTAGCGTGCAGCTGCTGTTTCTGGCTCTCTGTGCACCCACAGGGGGCTCTTTGGAGCACTGCTATTGTGCGACCGCCTCGCATGTTCGATCAAAGAGTGCGAGGCCGACGCTGTCCTTCGAGCAGGGAATCCCAGTGCACGATGGCACGCCAGAGTTGCTGGAAGAGTACCTAGATAGGATTGACGCGTTGCGTGCCGGCGCGACAGAGGACGCGGTCAAGAAGAGGGGGCCGCTAGGCCCGAGAGTCTACAATGCTCCGAGAGGCAAAGCGTATACTGCGGTCAAGGCCGCGAACATCGACAAGGTGGACCCGGGCATGGATTCAGGGATAGGGGCAACCGCGGTGGCGTTGAAGGCGGCCATCCAAGGGATCGGTCCGAATTGCGCGGGCGAGCTCTTCGGCGGGCACGTCGACAGTTCGAGCCGACGCAGCGCGGAGGCAGTGGGTTCGTGGCTGACGAAACGAAGCGAGATTCGATAGCAGTTGTTGGGCGCCGATAGGACGACGCAGTTGAGTGACAATATCGAGGTTTATGTCCTGTTGAAGTTGAGTGGCTTGATCTCAGCGATCCCAATTGCTTGCGGATTGCGGTAATGTCTACGACCCCGAAGAAGCTGGCGGAGGCCGCTCGAGCGCAGTTTGCAGATCTACGCGAGGCAGAGGGGCGCCCGCGACATGGACGCGATCGCCGAGAAGGAAAGCACGAGAGAAGGCACGCTTACTTCGCTGAGAGACACGTTCAAGATGAAGCAGAGCCAGAGCCGGACGACGAATACGGAGACGACGGCGACTACGGCGAATGCATGACGGATATCGAGGACGATTTGGGTGAGCTACAGGAGGGGGTCGAAGGGGGTGGCGAAGACGCAGGAGGGCAGCTGGCGGCGCTCAGCGAGTGCCTCGTCGTGGAGCAGACTGCGCAGATATCGCCCGGAGGGGTGCGGCGCGAGATGACAGATCACGCTCGGAGGTCCAGTCGCTCAGGGAAGTTGATGAGCGACTAGCAGGAGGCGGCGGAAGATAGGAGTAAGTGGATCCAGGAGTCGAAGAAGAATGCCCGATGCCGAGCATGTGGAGCACTCGCTTATTGTGCTGGAGATCCTGGCCGCGTCGAGTCCGATCGTTCGCTGCCGCCGCGCGGGGGCCGAGGTCGATTCCAGCCGCGCGGTGGCAAGGGCGGTAGCGGATGAAGTAACGGACGAGGTGGCGGAAGGAGTCAGAAGAGCTTCTTCGCCGTCAGGGACGACGCGGACGACGACGCCGAGGAGGCGCGTTTCGCGGCCAGCGCGGAGCAGAACACGGCCGAGACAAAGACAAGAAGCGCTCCATGTCGCCCGAGCACCACTGGGCGGTGGACGAGCCGCCTGGGCAGAGCGCGCTTGGTCCGCCACCGGCGTCGTCAGCGGCAGCGGCGGCAGCGCCAGTGCACCCGGCGCCGAGCCCGACGAGGGATTGCGCGGGCGGCAAGGGCATGGCCAACGTCGAGGCGCCGCGGGAGAGCAGCGGGCGCCAGTCGGGCACGGGGGCCCTGAGGAGGCGCGGCAAGCCCCGCTGCGTCGCGGATTGCGCGCGCGAGGGTTTCGGCGCGCGTGTCGGCCGAGGGGGCCGCGCTCGGAGCTGTCGGTGTTGTCCCGATGCGGCGGCCGCGGCGACGTCCAGCGGAGCGAGCGGCAGTGGGTCGCAAGCAAGCAGAGTGTGGATTGCAAGTGAAGGAGGAACGACTACCCACGTACGAGCCGGAGGAGCGTGCATTTCGGTCCAAGACGACGGCCAAGCGCCAGCGATTCCAAAGGCGAGCGCCCTGGGGACGCCGAAGACGCGCGGCGAGTGTGACGCGGCAGAGGGTGGGATCAGGCTGTGGCTCATCAAGCCGAAGTGGCCGCCTGACGACCCCAGACGGCGCCGACGATGCCCTGATGGCGGGATGGTTCAAGGTTACAGGAACCTGCATGCCATCGCGTGGAAGTGCGACTGCAGCGCGCGAACAGCGGAGAGGTACTCTCCGACGAGCAAGAAATATCATCGCGGACAGATCGAGAGGCGTTTTAGTTACATGTCGATCGCGGGGCCCGGGGGGCAGGAGTTCGAGGAGTTCGCGGCCATGGCTGGTGTCGTTGACGATCAAAGTGAGTGCGACGACGACGAGATCGCTCGCTTGGACACGACGCGCACGAGCACCATGCACGGCGACGAGCGGCTGGTGCGGTATTCGGCGATGCTGAACGAGAAGTATGAATTGTGCATCGAGTCTCACCAATGCAAGGTGAAGCATCGGTTTGGCGGGAGGGAACGCAAGGAGGCGAAGTTCAGAGATGCACTGCCGATCGGCATCGGTGGAGAGAATGGCGAGATCAGTTCGAATCGAATCCCGGGGCCACCCTCGAAGATGCTGCTGTCGCTCAAGACGCAGAAGGCGCTGGGCATGGTCGTCGACCTCGTCGAGGGAGGCGGCGGAATTCGGGAAGCTCGGCCCCAGTGGGGCAGCGGAGTGAAACTGCGGAGGGCGAGCGAGGGGCGCTGGGGCGCGAAGATCACTGACTTCGCACGCTTGGGCATTGACCAGCCGGAGCGGCTGGATAAGGATACCGTCGCGGTACTGAGTGCGGACGCCGTGGTTTATGAGGCCGTGGAGGACGTCGAGAGGAAGGCATCAGTTGGCAATTTGCCCATCCACGAGGTGCCTCGACGGACAGCGACGGCGAGCAAGGGTAAGAGCATCCGACAGGAACACACGGATATGTTCGGCGACGAGGATTGCGCCCGGGCGGCTGCGCGCGGTGATCGGCGAGGGCGATGGCCCAAAGGGGCGCGTGATCAGGAAGGCCCGGAGTTGTCTCAGGCCTGGCCAGACCTTCGTCAAGGACTTGTTATGTGGGATGCTGGGAGCCACGTGGCACGCTGCCACGGTCATGGATATGCCCGTGTCTCAGCCGGACGACATCCTGGACGGCTTCGACTACCTCGGCCCGTCGAACCAGGAGCGGGTGTTCGAGCAGTTAGTTGAACCGTGACGACCCGTGGTTGGCGATCGCCCCGTGGCCGCGCGGACCGCGGGGCGGTTGGCCCCGCTTCCAAATCGCGCGCGGAGGTTCACACGCAGCGCGAGCGGAGAATAAGCGGGAGAGAGCGCGGCCGCTGTTGGAGTTCAGTGCGAGGCTCACCAAGCACTGCTTGAAGCGTGGGAGGCTTGTTTCGATGTAGAACCGTAGAACCCCTGGGCGAACGACGCCTGCGAGGACCCCGCGCTGGAGGGAGCTCCGATGGACCCGGAGATGGATTTCGTCCGGAGAGATTCGTTCCTGTGGAACTTCAGGGGCACCGAGGGGCGACGGCCTTTCCTGAGGCCGAGTGGGCACCGCGAGGTGAACGAGGGCGCGCTCGCGGAGAGGGCCATGCGGAGGTGCGATGCACGACGTGGGTGCGAAATGCTTGAGGGGCACAGTGCAAACGGAGCTCAGAGTGAGCAGGCAGGACGGTGCCCGTTGGAGCTGGCAGAGGACATCTCGCTGGGCGCGCGCGAGGAGCCACTCGAAAGGCACCCCGAGCAGCTCGCGTTTCCAGCGGAGGTCCAGGAGCTCCACGACGAGGTCCGCATGAGGCCGCTGCGCGGGGGCTCCGCCAGTGTCGACGCGGCCTACGAGTGCGCCGACGAGCCTGGAAGCTACATTCTCGTGGCTCACAATACGTGGATGGACACCAAGTCCGACCCGAGGAGTCTCTCCCAAGAGACGCAAGCACGACTGACAGGAGATCGCGAGACTGTGGGCATCGACGACAACGGACAGAGCATCCACGAGCAGGACGAATGGAAGATCAACCCTGCTCCGCCCGTGTCGCGCTGGCACGGCAAAACCATTTTGCACCGTGCGCCGAATGAGTCTGGCGAGGACGAGCGGCCAACAGCAACCCTTCCAAGGGGGCCCGCCCCGCCAGACGTCGGCGCGATGCCAGCGCCGCCGCCCCCTCCACCACGCGACGAACCACGACGACTTAAAGATGAAGGGGCACGCAGGGCCTGGAAGGCAGTGGATGCAGGCCTACGGAGGGCACTGCTACACCTACATGCGACGGCAGGGCGCCCGACGAACGAGGCATCCCAGAGGTTGCTACGGCACGGTCGAGCCACGCCCAAGGCCGTTAAGGCTTGCGGGCGTTTGTGGTGCAGCGCGCGCGACAGTATGGCGAGACCAACTACGTCCAGACCTGCCAAGTTGCCGGTGACGCCGCGCGAGTTCAATTATCTCATCGAGATCGATGTTCTCGAGCAGTACACGGTCAACCGCACTCGTCTCATTCCTCAACGTGGTGTGCGACGGGACAGGGCACCAGCAAGTAGCGCTGTGACGCTATGGTGGAGGGAATCCTACAGGCAAGGAGATATATGAGGTGCTCATGTCCAGGTGGGTGTCGTGGGCAGGCACGCCCTGCCGACTTTTCATGGACCAGGCCCGTAACAACATGGCCCACGTCGGGGAGCGGTTGATCGCGCGCGGGATGAAATGCGAGTTCACCAGCGCCGAGCAGCACAGCAGCACCGCCACCTCGGGCGATGCGAGCGAGCTGGCGGCGTCCAGAAGGAGCTCTGGAGACGCGCGTGCTGCGACAAGCAGCTCACCGCCGAGGGCGGATTGGAGATCAGCGCGGCCGAGACGAACAAGGCGAATAATTCCATGCGGAGAGGCGGCTTTGCTCCAGCGCAGTGGGTTCTCGGTCGCGACGTGCGGATTCCAGGCAGTCGGATTGATCCAGCGGAAGCGGGCCGTTTAGAGGCGCACGAGGCCATCCTGACACTTGGGGGCGCGATGGCCAATCGGGCGGCGCTGAGAGACGCGGCGCGCAAGGCGTATATCGAGGTGGGCGGCGACGACCGCGCGAGGCGAGCGACGTTGGCTCGCAGTCGACCGATGAGAGGACCGTGGCCGCCAGGACCAGGAAGCTTCGTGCATCTTCGCCGGAAGCAGCGACCAGCTAAGACTCGGCGCCCAGGAGTCGGTCGCCGACACGGCGTGTGCAGAGCAATTGGCCACGACGTTCCGAGTGGAGATGCTGGGCGGCCCCAGGGCCGCAGCATCTGGTTGAACTGCCGGGGGCAGCAGATCCTCGCGGCACCAGATCAACTGCGCTGGGCGACGCCTGGGGAGGCCCTCGCCTGGAATATCCCAGGGGCGCGGCTAATCAGGAAATGAGGTCGGCGCCGAGCATCGAACAAGAGTCGCTCACGCAGACGCACGTCGGAGGCCGACTTCCCCGCGGAGGCCAAGGAGAGCGAGGGGCCTCGAGCAGGCAGATTCCGAGGCGAGCGAGGTGGAACGCTGGAGGAGGACGCAAGGAGGAAGAGCGGAGAGGAGGCGCGCGCACCTGGACCCAGACAATTTTTGAACACGTCTGCCCCCTGGATGTAGATATTCGAAAAGTGTCCGCAGCCGCCACGTTCCGCGTTCTCGCTGCACTGCCCCGCTGATCGGGGCCCGCGCTGTCACGGAGCTGCGCCGCGATGGCATGGGGGGTCCGTGACCGCCGCAGCTACGGAGGGCCCCATTGAGCATTGCAGAAGCAGTCGTGGCCCCACTTGGTGCATGGCGGATCCGAGGTACCCGCGGCCCCGCGCCCCGCGCCCTTGCCCCCGCCAAGTTGCGCGCCAGCCAGGCCAGGAGCATGCTTGGCAGGTCAGCCCAAATGGCTGACCCTGGCAGGCGATGCCGCCCCACTCTTCGGAAGCCAAAGTCCTAGCCTAACAGGCGCTGCGTTGCGGGCGCCAAGAAACCTGCCGTGACTGTGGAGTCGGTTTGGCCGACTCAATGGACCTCGGGCTGATTGGGCATGCGTTGCATGGCAGCCACCCAGAGTCCACGCAGAGTACCAGTGACGACGACGGTGATGTGCAATTTCTCAACAATGTAGATATCGGAGGAGCTGAACGATGACCGCGACAAAAGGGAGGGCAGGGAGGGAAAGGATTGAAAGATGGAGGAGGGGGGGAGGCCCCCCAGCTACTCTATGGACGTCTCAGAAACGACGCGGCAGCAGGTCATGATGATGCGCGCCACCGCGGCCGGGCAGAAGCGCGGCTGGCACCCCGCTCAGTGCCTTTCCCCTTCTGTTCGGGACCAGCGCCGGTTGCAATGGGCACCCAAGTATAGGGATAATCAGAGTCAGCGGAGCGGGCCTGCTGGGGGCTGGGCGGAGGAGCAGGCGAGCGAGGCGGGGCGCTGGGGGAGGACGCGGAAGGGATATATTGTAGAGGGGGCGCGCGCATCTGGACCCAGGCAATTTCTCAACATGTCCCCTGGGTGTGCATATGCACAAATTGTCCGAGGCCGCCCCGCTTCATTTCCACGGCGTTCTACCCCGCTGATCGGGCTCCGCGCAGAGGCGCAGCTGCGCCGCCATCGCATGGGGGGCCAACGCCGCTGTAGCTGCGGAGGGCCCGATTGATCACTGCAGAAGCGGTCGCGGCCCCACTCGGCGGTTGGCGGACCCGTGGCAATATGTAATAGTGGCCCCGCGCCCCATGCCCTCACTCCCGCTAAATTGGGCACCAGCCAGGCCCTCGATTGCAATGCAGGAGTGCGCTTGGCACCTCAGCCCAAATGGTTGACCCTGGCAGGCGATGCCGTTCAACTCCTCAGAGGCCAAAGTCTGAGCCCAATTGGTTCGGCGCTGCGAACGCCCGGAACCCCGCCGCAACTGTTGAGTCGGCCTGGCCGGCGCAACGGGCCGCGGGCTTTTTGGGCATGCGCTGCATAGCCTTAGCCCGCAGTCCTGGCAGAGCACCGGCGATGACAAGGATGATGGGCCATCTGGCGGCAGCGCAGATGCGGAGCAAGCTCAAGTAGCGGAAGCATGGTCGTGACAGAGAGGGGGGCAGAAGGGGGCGGGATTGAAAGAGGGAGAAGGGGGGTCTTCTCAACTCACTGCCTTGTTGACGTTCCAGAGACGATGAGGCAGTAGTTATTGATGACGCGTGCCCTCTCGTAGCGCGCGGATGCGCGGCTGGCGCCGTGCCCCACAGGGGGGAAGCAGAGTCAGCGGCGCGGGCTTGCCGGGAGTGGGGCGGAGGAGCGGGCGGGCGAGGCGGGAAGGGGGGGGGGGGGCAGGGCCGCGCAGATGGGAAAGCGGACGGGAGTGGGGCAGCCGCGAAGGGAAGCGCATGTGGCGCATGGGGGTCGCCCGCCGCGAGAGGGGGGCGAGGGAAGGCAGTGAACGGCCCCGCAACGGGTTGGGCGGAGGATCGCGCGAACGAGGATTGCCTCTGGTTGGGCCGGCAGGGGCAGGAGAGGAGGTCGGGCCAGCCGTGCTGCGCTGCCTTTTCGTGCCCCGCCGCGGGCGCCCCACGGCCGCGAAAGCGCAGCGGCGGCGCAGCGGGATTCGGCGGGCGAAGCCAGCCGGGGCAGTGCGACGGCGGCCGCGGAGCTGACATCGCACCCGAGCGTCCACGAGGTGGATCGACCTCGAGGCGCGCGACCTCGAGGTGAGCGATTTCGAATTGGGCGCATCGAGGCGGGAACCTCGAAGTACGTAGAATGGAAAGAGGGGCGAGAGGGGGCAGGTCCTCCCTGCTACCCTACGGACTGCTCCTAGTCGACTGCCAGCACTCCAGCTGTGCTTGTTGAGTCGGGTTTTGCCGAAACGATGGGCCGCGTGCTTGTTTGCACTGCGTGGCCTATACACACAGTCCCAGTGGAGTACCAGCGACGACGAAGACGATGTATCTTCTGGCGGCACTGCAGATACCGAGTGGGCTAAGCAACGGAGCGAATGCGGACCGTGGCAGCCGTTGCCACCACCCCACCAAGCTGGACCCCAGAAGTGGCCTGCAAGCTGCGCGTGGCGGATGCCAGATTTCCAGCCGTGTTTGTTGAGCCGGTCTGGCGGAAACAGCGGGCCGCGGGCAAGCTAGGTATAGCCCACAGTCCAGGCAATGGTCCAGAGACGCTGCAGGTGATGATGACGCGTGGCATCTGGTGGCCAAGCAGAAGCGCGGCTGGCATCCTACTCCACAGTGCCGTTCCCCACCGTTCGGGGCGCACGCTGGCGGCCGTGGGTACCCAAGAAATGGGGAAAGCAGGGTCAGTGGAGCAGGCCTGCTGGGGGTTGGGCGGAGGGGCTGGCGGACGAGGTGGGAAGGGAGGGCGGGTTTGGGGCTGAGCGTGGGAGCAAGCGGAAGGGCTGGTGGAAAGAAGAAGGCAAGCGCATTCGGGAAAAGGAGATCGCGCAGGCGCGGGGAACGCAGTGAGTTGCCCCGCCTTGGGGCCTGGCGGAGGAGCGCATGGACGAGGTGGAGAGGGATAGACAGTCAGTGGCTGCATGGGGCTGGGCCGGCAGAAGTGGGAAACGTGGTTGGGCCAGCCGTGTTGGGCTGCCCTTCTGGGCCTCGCCGCGGACGCCCTACTGCCGCGAATGCACACTGACGGTGCAGTGGTGATCGGTGGGCGAAGCCAGCGGGGATAGTGCGACGGCGGCCAGGGAACCATCATTGGACCCACTTGTCCGCGAGATGGGACGACCTCGAAGTGTACGACCTCGAGGTGAAGGCCTCGAGGTGAAGGGCTCGAATTGAGCACATCGAGGCGGGTAAGTACCTCGAAGTGTGCAGGACAACCGGTTTTGCCGCCGAGCTGTCCTTGAAATAAAAACCTCGTGTGCCAGTGTCGCCCTGGCCTCCTAAAACCCTGGGGTAATTGTGCGGGGGTTCCTCGGGCGCGCGCGATGCGCACGCCCTTTCCAGCATTCCATGCGTACTGCACAACATCCACCCAGAGGCTGCGGGAAGCTTTCGACATGGGGTCGGTGGGGAGGAGGACGAGGAGGAGGAAGAGGAAGAGGAGGAAAATGGAAAAGCAGGAGGAGGAACAGGAGGATGAGGAGGAGGAGGAGGAGGAGGAGAGGGATGATGATTATGATTATGATGATGATGATGATGATGATGACGATGATGATGATGATGATGATGCCGATGACGATGATGATGAAGATGATAATGATGAAGATGATGATGATGATGAAGATGATGATGATGCTGATGATGATGATGATGATGATGGTGGTGGTGGTGGTGGTGGTGACGACGACGATGATGATGATGATGGTGGTGGTGGTGGTGATGATGATGATAATGATGCGATGCTGCTGATGATGATGATGATGATGATGATGATGATGAGGAGGAGGAGGAGGAGGAGGAGGAGGAGGAGGAGGAGGAGAAGGAGGAGGAGGAGGAAGGGGTGGAGGTAGAGTTGTGAACGAAAACGGAGAAGGAAAAGGGGGAGTGAGTAAGTGAGTGAGACCAACCGCGATGCGAGGCGAAACGAACACATTAAGGGGCGTTTGCGAGAGAGTTTCCCGGCGCTGCTGTCGGCCAACGACAGGAGTGGGTTCGATTTAAGAATTCGTTTCGATTAGCATCCGCAGCCTTGAGACATTATTGGTCAATGCTTCTGATCATATTGTAGTGGCCTCCAGCCAGTGCCGCCGATCTGGGGCGTTCCCGATGATGCTCTGGTTCGGTTGGAGGCCTATTGGGCCCTCTTGGGGCCTCTTGAGGGGATCTTTGAGCCTTTTAGAGGGTTCCTGGAAGGCTTCATGGCTGTCTCAGAGCGTTCCTGGCCCGTCTGACGCAGTCGGAAACCGTCTTAAGCGCCTCGCTGTGCCGTCTGGGAGCACCTGGGGGGCGCTTCAGGGCCGTCTTGGAGGCTGTCTTGGCCGTTTTGGGGGCCTGTGACGCGGTCTTGGGACCCTTTCGGGGCCGTCTCAGGACCTTCTTGGGCTGTCATAGGGCCATCTTGGAGGCCATTGGGGCGATCCTGGGGGCCTCTAGGGCCGTCGGAAGGTCGAACAAACTGGAGCGCCCAAATCCTTCAAAAGCAGATCGAAAATCAATGATTTGCGCCTCCTCGGGCATTGTTTGGAGGGTATCCTGGGCCATCTTGGGTGCATCTTGAGCCGTCTGGGGGGAAATATTATTGGCCAATTATTCTAGTCATATTACTGCCATCATGCCCGAGGTAGCACAACAAAAACACTTAAATGTTTACGTTGGCGTTTTTGTTGTGCTTCTTCTGTGCAGCCCTCCCCCCCGCCACGTGCAACCTACTTCCTGGGGGAGGTGGAAAGAATGTCTCATCGACGCTGAGAGGTTGGAAGTATGGAAGCACGCTGACGCAGCGGCAGATGCCTTCTGGTCATGGGGGAGACGCTGCCCAACATCACACATCATTCCTGCCCCCCGGCTTCCCCCACTCTCCCCCTCCTCGTCTCTCCTCCACCTCCTCCTCCTCCTCCTCCTTGTCCTTCTCCTTCTCCTCCATCTCACTCCTCCTTCTCTTCCCTTCCCCCGACTTGCGCCTCTCCTCCTCGCTTCCCCCCTCCTCCTCTCTCTCCTGCTCCTCCTCCCCCGCCTTTCCGCCCTCGCCCTCTCCCTCTTGGCTCTCCCCTCTCTCCCAAACCTGCCTCGCACCCTTCGTCTTCTTGTTCTCCCCGCTGCTCCAGCTATGCTCAGCGGCAGGTGCCATCGGATTTCACTAACATCATGGGGGAGAAGCTGCCCAATAGCCTATACTACCTCATGCTCAACGGTATTATCTCCCACAAGCTGCCCCAGGTCGCCACTCTTCTGACGACAGGATGAGGGGGATGAGGACTTCATGCGGTGAGGTCCACGACGTGAGAGCAGGGGTTGAACGAGGGGGAGGGCATCGAGGAGCAGTACATGATTGTGACGATGATGATGACGAGGATGGTGGTGATGATGATGATTATGATGATGATGGTGATGCTGATCATGATGGTGATGGTGGCGATGATGATGATGACATATTGATTGTTTGTTTTCTGGTTGACTGCTTGATGATAATGGTGATGATGATGCTGATGGTGATGATGGTGATGGTGCTGGTGATGGTGATGATGCTGATGATGATGATGACGGTGCTGTTGTCGATAATGATGACGAAGACAATGATTATGATGACGATGTTGATGCTGCTGCTGATGATGATGCGGCTGCTGCTGTCGACGATGATGATGATGACGAGCCTGATAATGAGGATGAGGATGATGATGAGGATGATGATGATGATGAGGATGATGATGATGATGCTGACGATGATGATGATGATGATGACGATGATGATGATGCTGATGACGATGATGACGATGATTATGATGATGATGATGATGATGCTGATGATGCTGATGACGATGATGATGATGATGATGATGATGATGGTGGTGGTGATGATGATGATGATGATGATGATGATGGTGATTATGACGATGTTGACGCTGCCGATGATGAGGAGGAGGGGGAGGCGAGAATGAGGACTAGTATGATGATGGGGATGAGGATAAGGATGATGGTGTTGATGGTGCTGAGGATCAGGAGGATGATGGAGAGAAGGAGGGATAGGAACGGGAGGCATGAGAAGCGGAAACTACGGGATGAGCAGGATCAAATTGATGGGGATGAGGAGGATCATGGGGGTCAGGAGGAGTGGGAATGCCGGGAGGGACATGGGGAGTGGGTTGACTGAGAAGCGGCAGGAGCGGAGGGAATTGGAGGATCCAGAAGACGAACAGAAACGTAAGGATATGGGATGAGTTTTGTCGTTTCCCCGGCTGCCCCTCTCCTTTCTCTTCTTGACGCTGGGCCCTCGCTGGTCGCCCCTTCTCTCCCGAGACATCCTCTCCACCCTCCAGGCCCTCTTTTTTCCCGACCCTCCTTGGTTGGGTATTCGTTTTGAACGGAGCGCTGTGGTCACCACGTCCTTCGCCTCCTCCCGCCTCCCTCCTCCTGCCTCCTCCTGCCCTTGCCTCTTGCTTATTCCCAACCCTCCTCTGGTTGGGTCTTCGTTTTGAACAGAGCACTGCTCGCGCGTCCTTCTTCCTCCTTCCCGCCTCCCTCCTGCCTCCTCTTGCACTTACGCATTGTTTTTGTGTTCGTCCTCTCTCTCTCTCTCTCTCTCTTTCTCCTTCTACCTTGTGTCACCTCTCTCGCACCTGCCTGCGGCCTCGCCATCCCTGGGGGGCTGCGATGTGCGAAACTGTCGCCGCTTTCGAGGGCTGCTGGGGGGACCAGCATAGTGGGTGCTTGCCGCAGACTCAAACTAGACCTCGCCATCCTTAGGGGGGCGCGATGTGCGAAACTGTCGCCACTTCCGAAGGCTGCTGGGGGGGAGCATAGTGGGTATTTGCCGCAGACTCACATTAGGCCTCGCCATCTCCGGGGGGCTGCGATCTGTGAAACTGTCGCCACTTTCGGCAGCATAGTGGGCCCTTGCCGCAGACTCAAATTGGGCCTCGCCATCTCTGGGGCCTCGTAGGAGCCTCTTGGGGGCTCCTGGGAGCCTCTGTGGGGCCTCGTCGGGCTTCCCGGGGGCCTCTTGGGGGCTTTTGGGGACGCCTGGCTCTTGGGGGCCCCTCGGGGCCTCGGTACGATCTTGTCGTGGGCCGTTGCACTCCACTTTTCGTAGACACTTGGTTCGCGCCGTCATCAGTAGCCGAATCCACCAGCGCGTAGCTCATCCCGTCGTTCTGTCAGCATTTTGGCATAAATCGTTCTTCTCGGCCTCAGCCACTCACCGAGCGCACGCAATGACGAAAGGCACGCGTGGCATCGCGGATAATATCGGGGAGGTCAGCGTGTCCCCGGTTCCGTTCCGTTCGTTTCGGTTCGGAGGAAATTGGTTCGGTTCAATACGGTTCCGGCTTCGGAGCTGTTTGACGCGGTTCCCATTCAGAGGGTGGTTCCGTTTCAGCCGGTTCCAGTTCGGTTCTCGGTTCTTGCAGATGACGTGTGCGCGCGTGCGTCTACATGATCATATGGAGGCGTTTGGAGGTTCAGTTCAACCAGGAGTCAGGAGGAACCCTGGGGACAGGGGAGCCACTGGGCCCAGCTACCCGACGAGCCAGGGAAGCCACTGGGCCCAGACGTTACGCATGGTGCCCTCGACGGACCAGTCGACAGCATCGTGCCCCCTGGACCAGGGGGCTCTGGCGACGGCGGGCGATCCCCCAGCGCTGGGATAGAAAACGCTTGGACTACGGTCTGGGACAGTACGGACCAGTCATTCCTGGCATGGGTCAACTGGGAAGGCAAGGGCGCGCCCGCGCCCTCGCCGGGCGCGCGCAGGATGGTGGGGGCCCAGCCCCGGCCGCCGCCCCCAGTTCGGCCCTGGAGGCCCCGAAGGCCCCTGGAAGCCCAAAGCGCATTTTCGAACCGTTCAAAAATGCCATTCGAGCTTGTCCGCCGCCCTTCCGTCCCCAGTGCAGCCCTGGAGGCCCCGAAAAAAACACCTGGAGGCCCCAAACGCAACTTCGAGCCGTCCAAAAATGCGACTTCAGCTTTTCCGCCGCCCTACCGTCCCCAGAGTAGCCTTGCAGGCACCGAAAACCACCTGGAGGCCCAAAACGAATTTTCGAAATGTCTAAACATGCGTTTTGAGCTTTTCCGCCGCCCTTCCGTCCCCAGCGCAGCCCTGGAGGCTCCGAAAACCACTTAAAGGCCCAAAGCGCATTGTCGAACCGTCCAAAAATGCGATTTGAGCTTTTCCGCTGCCCTGCCATCCCCAGAGCAGCCTTGGAGGCTCCGAAAACCACTTGGAGGCCCAAAGCGCATGTTCGAACCGTCCAAAGATGCGATTTCAGCTTTTCCGCAGCCCTTCTGTCCCCAGTTCGGCCCTGGACAAGCGGCAAAACAGGACGAGGGAGCTCGGGGCGCAGGGGAGGATTTGGGAGCGGGTGGGATGGACCTAGCGCAAGAGTGGGCGCTCGCATCGGGCATTTCCCAAGGGTCCACCTCTACGACCGCTTCCCGGTTCGGTTCCCGGTTCGGGCCCGGTTCGGTTTCACCGCCTCTGGTTCGGCTTGGTTTCGGTTTGCGTCGGGTTTCTGACGGGTTCCGGTTCCGTCGGTTCTCCTTCGGTCGGTTCGGTTCTGCGGTTCGCGGTTAGGTTACGTGGTTCGCTGGGAGGTAGAGAGCCAAGCTCCAAGTGAAGATGCACAAGGAGCACGCACATCTGACCAATGACCGCAAACGGCTCAAAGTGGCGGTTGTGCCGCGTTTACCTTCCCGTTCTTTTTTGGCGCCTTCGTCGTTTAGCTCGCCGTCGGCATCACCTATGCACGCGCTGCTTCTGCCTGCGTCGGCGCGCGCGCGCGCCCGTCCTGCGCCGCCGTCGCTATGCGACGCCCCCCCGCCCGGCACTTCTAATTCGTCCGCCGCCGGCGGCGCGGCCTAGCCGGCCGCCGTCGCGTCCCGCGCGCGCGCGAAGAAGAAGACAGTGATAGTGTAAATGCCGCGCGCCCGCGGACTCACGCCCCGCGCGCTGCCGTCGCGAGAAGGGGCGCCCGACGGGCGGTCGCGCCCGCGTGTATTCGGCCAATGATGAGGAAGAATCGCCATCGCAACCGCCAGCAAATCGCCAGCCCAACCGCCGGCATGACCGCCCGCGCAACAACCGGCGCGGCCGTCATCACAACCGCTGGCAAAACCGCCAGCGCAGCCGCCAGCGCGACCGCCAGTGCAAGCGCACGCGCAGGGACCAGCGCAACCGCCGGCGCAACAGCCATCGTAACCGTCAGGGCAACAGCCAGCGCAGCCGCCAGCGCAGCTGCCAGTGCGACCGCCAGTGCAACCGCCAGCGCGACCAACAGCGCAACCGCCAGCGCGCCCGCCGACGCAATCGCTAGCGGAATGACCAGCGCGCCCGCCAGCACAATCACTGGCGCAACCGCCGGCGCAACCACCAGTGCAATCGCCAGCTCACTCGCCAGCGCAACCTCCACCAACCCCCCGCCCAAGCCCAGCCGCCAGCGCAATCGCCAACGCGACCGCCGGCGCGACCGCGACCGCGACCGCGAGCTTAAGCGTCGGCCTACAGCCCGACGAAGAACCCAGATTTTTTTGAACGCGGGGCGAGTATAAGCAGGAAGCGCGTTCAGGGGCGTGCCGACATGGGCGCGGCGGCGCCGTGCGGACGTACCCGCTGGGGTCATGGGTGGAGCCCCCTGCGGGGCGCGAAACGCGCGAGCGGCGCGCCGAAATGAGCGCGGGGGCGCCGCGCGAGCACGACGTTGGGCCAGGCGTGGAGCCGAGCCCGGAAAGGCGCCGGGCCGAGGGCGGATCCAGCGCCCGGTCTTCTTTTAAGTCGGGAAAGGGGGGTCGGGGGTGGCGGCGGCTGGTTTTCATTATTTTCCAAGTTGCGTCTACCGTAGCTTTGCCCAGCGAATGACGGCGGGCAGCCCGCTCGTCACGCCCTCGCAGAAAAGGGGGCGGGGGGCGAGGGGGGTGCTGCGCATGTGGATCGCCCGGGCAAGGCTTGCATTGGGCCCGCCCTAGGGACCCTAGGGCCTTGGGCTCACTCCTGGGCCTACGCATGGGCATACCCTAACGATTGCACTCCATGCCTACCCTACACCTACCCTGGGGCTTACCCCCGCTAGGGCCTCCCCCAGGCCTACCGTCGGCCTGCCATGGGGCTCACCCCTAGGCCTACGCCTACCCGGCGTCTACCCTAGGGCCTGCACCCAAGCCTACCCCGGTGCCTATCCCCGGGGCCGCCCTGGGCCTTGCCCCTAGGGCTATTTTTAAACCCTGTCGTTGCCCTGCCCTAGGCCCTCGGGTCGGCTCTGCCCTTGCCCTGCCCCCGGCCTTCGGGGAGGCCCTGCCCACGCCATGCCCAAGGCCCTTGGGCAGGGCACCCCGCGCGACCGTAGGACATTGGGCAATTCTCGCGCGGGGCCCCCCTGCCGCGGCGCAGCGGGACCCAGAGTAGATGCTTCGGGCCCCCCCCCCTGCGGGCCGCCCGCGCGGATAGGCCGTCCGTTCCACATTCCCCGCGCGCGCCGATGAAAAGCTGATGCGATTCAATTTCCGATCATTTTCATTGTTTTGATTGCGAGCGGTGTCCGACCGTTTCACTATGATGATATGGGCCCCCCTTTTTCCTCTCCCTCCTCCTCCTCCTCAACATCATCAGCATCCTCCTCCTCTTCCTCCTCCTCCTCCTCCTCCTCATCATCATCTTCATCATCATCATCATCATCATCATCATCATCATCATCATCATCATCATCATCATCATCATCATCATCCCCCCTCCCCCTCCTCCTCCCCCCCTTCCTCCTCCGCCTCCTCCTCCTCTTCCTTCTCCTGTTGCTCCTCGTCCTCCCGCTGCTCCTCCTCCTTCGCCTCCTCCTCCTCCTCCTTCTCCTCGTACTTCTCTTCCTCCGCCTCATCATCCTCCTCTTCCTCTTCCTCCTCATCTTCCTGTTACGTTAGACCGACATTGGGTGATGGCCAGTTGCGCTTGGTAAGTGCAGCCTGAAAAAATACCCCGACGGTAGGACTCGGAAACCGGGCAAGGGCTGCTAAATCCGTGGCTGCTATAATCGACCTCTGGGAAGTTGTCTTCGTCCTTCCGGGAAGAAGCCCGTTGACTGTTTCGCGTGCCGTGCCTCATTCTGGGAAATGGTTTCATTCGGGAGGGCCGTTTTAGCAGCCACGGTTTTAGCAGCCCTCGCCCAGCTTTCGAGGGACCCCGCACGAGAATCGATTTAGCTTGCCCCTCGCCTTCTTATTATTCTTAGTATTCTTCTTAGTATTCTTCTTTTTTCTTCTTCTTCTCATTATTATTATTATCTATTATTTTTTTATTATGATTATGATTATTATGATTATTATGATTCCCCTTAGTATTCTTCTTGTTCTTATTAGTATTCGCATTTTAATTTTTATTAATATTAGTGTTACTGTTGTTATTATCCTTATTGGCAGTTTTGCTATTATTATTATTATTATTACTATTATTGTTCGTCAGGTGGAGGCTTCCTTCCGCCCTCTATGTCCTCCTCTTCCTCCTCCTCCTTTTCCTCTTCCTGTTCCTTTTCGTCCTGCTCGCTGCATTTCTCATCCTCTTCCACTGCCGCCTCTTCCTCCTACTCCTCCGCCCCCTCCACTTCCTCCCTCTCCTCCGCATGTCCCTCCTCCTCCTCCTCAGGCTTTGCCTTGCCCTCCTCCTCCTCCTCCTCCTCCTCCTCCTCCTCCTCCTCCTCTTCCTCCTCCCCCTCATCGCCGCCCCGCTCGTTCTCCTCCTGCGCCTCTCCTTTTACCTGACAGGGGCGCGCGCGTAGATTCTTCTCGGTGCCCTCGCCGCCACGCCTGGCAGGGGCGCGTTTTCCGACGGCGAAATCGCGCAGCCGTCGGGGACAGCCCCGCGGGCCATGCTGTCTGGACAACCCGTCGGGACAACCCCGCGAGCCTCTGGCGCGCGAGGCCAAGCCGTTGGGACAACCCCGCGGGCTCCGAGCAGGGCGTCGCCGCGCTCGGGGGGGACAACACGAAACCCAGCTCTGCCGCGAGCTGCTTCGCCTCTGCCCTGGAGCTCTTCGCTCTGACGTCGGAATCCAGGAACGCCTTCCGCAACGATGCCCGCGGCCCTCGCTCCGGGAATTCTCACGGCGGCGGCCGCAGGATCAGCACGTTCCGCATGCGCGTGGCGCGGGAGAACATGACGTAGAGGTGCAGCCACCACTGCTCGTCCGACATGCCCGTGCGACCAGCGTCCTCGTCCCTCGCGCAGTCGATGGTGACGCCCTTGCGCAGCGTTTGGCCTGGCGACAGCGTGGGAGTGAGGCACGGCGCGTGCGTCACGGCGAACCCCGCGCGGCGCGCGGCCCCGAGTTTTGCCGCGTGAGCTCCTGCTCGACGGGCCTGAACAAGAGCAAGCTCATCGCCCGCGCCTTGGCCTCGCCGTCGTCGTCGGCGCGTTCGGCGCCCTGGGGCAGCACCTCGGCGACCTCCTGGTAGAAAGGGGACTCTTCGAAACCGCGCACGTGCAGCCATATTTCTTGCGGTAGGTAGCGGGGGCGGAAAGGCTAGCCCGGCGAGCGCTCCTCCTGCCGCTGCTCGTCCTCGGGGTGAAACTCGAAGGATGCGATGGTGGCCTGTTGTTCTTGCACGAACCCCAACTTGTTTTGTTCTGCTCTTCATGCGCTGCCATGAATCGCACCCCCATGCCAACGTGGGCCGGTAAGGCGCTGCGGATGTCCCCCGTCTTACCATGTTCTGGACGTTCAGGAGGCGCCGGCCCGCGTCGGGATCGCCTTAAATCGTGTCGCAGCCGTCCACGGCCTGCAAGGAAACGAGGAGCGCGCCCAGGCGCCGCGCGTCGCGACGAGCGCGCGCGTTGATCCAGCTCGCCAGCGTCTCCCATTAGATGCCCATGCCGTAGACGAGTCGAACGTTCTCGCGCTGGTGCCGAGGGCCCAGGACGCCGTGGTTGTCCGAGGCCAACGTCGTTTCCCAGGCGGACCAGACCTCTGGCGGGAAAGGCTTGCCCTCGCGCGCGCAGCCCAGGAACGTGATCAGAGGGCCCCAGGGCTCGAAACGTTTCGAGCCTTTCAGTCCGAAGACGCAGGGAATTTGAAAGAAGACCTCGATGGCGTGCTGAATATCCGCCGTCGGCGGCTTCGCGTAGTTGCTCGTTCGCGTCCGTCAGGGGGCCGATGTCGCCCGTGGGCTTCAGCTGCAGGAAATCGCCGAGGTGCAGCGCGATGGGGGCGCGCCCGAAGTGGTGGTGCGGCCACTTGCACGTGGGCTCTTGCACGTCGCGCGCGCCATTGCGTCCGTGGCGCGCGCGACGGTCGAGCGCGATGTGCCGCGCGGCCGCCCCCGGCTTGATACTTCCTCCAAACCCGGGCTTCAAGTGCCCACAAGCGACGACAGTGGTACAGGGCCCCGATGACACACTCTGGTTAAAAGACATCAGCGGCGGGCCCCATAAGGGAGAGGCCTCCCGCCCGAGACTTACTCGCAATTGACTCACGGACGAGGCGCCCGCCTGACGCTTCCTCCATTTCCATGCCTCAGGGGCCCAAAAGTGATTACAGTTACAGGGTTCCTATGACCCGCTCTGATCAAACACATGGGCGGCGGGCCCCAATGGGGAAGGGGTTCCCGCTAAAGACGCCCTCGCAATTCACTTACAGACGAAGCTCCCGCCTGCTACTTTTCCTCCACCTTCAGGCCCCAGGGACCCACAAATGACGACAGTTACACGATCCCGGTGAGCCGCTCGGAGTAATCACGTGAGCGGCGGGCGCCATGAGGAGAGGGCCCCCGCTGGAGACTTCCGCGCAATTCATTCGCAGACGGGGCCCCCGCCTGGTGCTCCCCCCATATCCAAGTCCCAGGGGCCCAACAGCGATTGCAGTTACAGGATTCCGATGGCCCGTTCGGATACAATTATTGGGGCTTCGCGTACCCCCACCAGCCCCCTCACTTTCCTGACGTCGACGTGCGAGAAATCAACCTCTGCAACCCCATCGCTACAGCTGAAGCTGCTCACCTACTCATGAACCCCCCCTCTGCTTCCCACTCTGTCCCGCGTCGATCCGATCGACGCGCTTGATTCCGCGGCGCCTGCGTCTCCGCTGCAATGGCTCAAGTTTCCCCCGCGCGCGCACATTCACCAGTGGCGCAGATATCGGCAGCATTTCCCCCTACGCGCAACCAGAATGGTTAAGAAGAGGAAGAGCAATGGCGGGCCCCTGAACAGATGGCCTTCCCCCCTCGAGCACTCCGAGCAGGGCCCAAGCGCAGAGGGATCTCTCCTACCCTTCCGCGCCAGGGAATGCCCATGGCTCAGGTGGGCGCACTCCAACCACGAGCGGCGCTGGCGGCGTGAGATCTGCCAGAAGCTCTGCGCCGACAAGGAGCACCTCTTGGGCGGGGGCCACTTCGGCGAGGCCGCGAAGCAGAGGGGAACCGGCTGGCCTGACCCCAGATTTTTTTACACTGGGCAAGGCGACCTCTGGACCAGGACCCAGGGATCGACTACAGACAGCGTGACAGGGCTCAAAATTGAGAGGCCAAAATGGCCAGGCTGGGAACTCCCTGGCCCAGTCAAGGACGGCAGCTGTGCGCGTGTACCGGGCCGGGCCTTTCCCGAGGACTGGGATCATATACCAGTCAACTTCCCCTATCGAGACGACGAGCTCAACTTCGCCATCTCCGCCGACGCCGTGCACTCAGCGGACCTCCGACCTCCCAGCCTGGGGGGCCAGCACGGGGCGCACCACAGGGGCATGGGGGGGCACCGACCCGCTCCCCCCTAACCTTGCCGCAGCAGGCGGGCCGTGCGCAGCGCCGACTCAGAAGGAGAGGCGCGCTGGCTCCAGTAGGGCTTTTTCTTTGGACCCAGTGGATCGTACAGGACAGCCTATAGGGGGCGAGGACAACTGGGCAGGCGACGCTCCCCACCAGGCCAGCCTGACGACGCCCGACTCTCCTGCGGACACGGCGGCCGAGGCCGTCACGCGGCTATTTGCCATGCCTGCGGACAGCCCAGGTGCGCAATTCCGCCTCCATACCCCCCTTGGTGCAGTCCCCTATGCAGTCAACTTGCCAAAGCACTGGGAGCAGGATCTACGACAAAGGGGCAACACTCTTTGCAGGTTAGCCTGGACCGAGCACATGGCAGCCACTGAGACAGTTTGCGACGGCTCCGCAGAGGCCAGAACAGACTTGGCTCGCAAAAAGAGCTGTGCCCTGGAGGTGGCTGTCACCCCCATCAGCGAGCAGCGCGCCTGCCACATTCTAGACAAGTACAACCTTCGCAACGCCTTCCCCCCGCAGGAAGGGGGGCAGCTGTTACACCTGCGTTGGCCAGTGGAGTTCAAGCTGATGCTGCGAGGTGTGGAGGGTGGTATGGACGCTCAGTCACGTACATTGCTTCTCAGTCTCACCGGCCCAACGGAGGACCATATCACCGCTCTCAGACTCGCGTGGCCGCCGGACCTCGGCGGCGCCATTCCCCGCAATGAGTGCGACGTCCTCAGACTAAGGGCAGTCTCCAAGTACCCCGCCAACCAAGCCCTGGCACGGTTCGACTCCCATCATGCTGAGGAGCTACTCTTAGACGGTGCGACCGCGGAGCCCGGCAAGGAAGGCGACGTTGTGCATCGATTGGACAAGGCCCCATCCAAGTTACAGTATTGGAGAATCTATAACGCCGTCAGTGAGATGTACAAGCTACAGGCTCCAGACGATCTGGTGGGCTCACCGCTCGACGTCCTCACTTTCCTGCTCAACCACCGTGCCATCGACAAAAAGGACAAGACGCGGGCGAACGAAGTGGAGAACGCCGGGAGAGCAGCAGCAGCTCTTTTTTTTTTTTCGGACAAGAGCCACCATCGAGGCCAAGGTCCGTGCCCCCCCCCACAAGCGAGATGGACGGCGCGGCGCAGCCGGCAGAGCAGTGCGAGGGAACATCTGACTCCCCATTCACAGACGACGAGGTCGAGCGTGCTACAGGTCAGGTGCTCCAGCGGGTCAGGAGCCTTCCCCCCATCACCAACCTGAACGACGCTGCTCTACGACACCGGCTCAATGAGGACGCTAGCAAGGCTCTGGTCGCCACCATACGACACCATGTCACAGTGGTTCATGGGCCCCCAGGGGCCGGCAAAACATTCTTCTCAGTGGCCACGATGGACGCCTGGGCGAGCTCGCTTCCCAAGGGGCAGTCAGTGGCCCTCACAGCTGGGTCAAACACAGCCGCTGACCAGCCCGCAATCGGCTTAGGGGAGGCGTACGAAGGGGGCGGGTTGGCGCCCGACACAGGTTTCCCCAACAGGTGCGTCAGGCTGGCAAAGGACACACGGGTGGCACCCAAGCTCTCCCACCTCACACCCGGGGGACACTTCTATAGAACGCACAACCGCAACCCACACCTGAGCGGACCTTCCATGGAATTCACCGCCTTCCGTGCGTAGTTACTGAGGGACGCCAGGATGATCACTGCGACGCGCGAAGCGGCTGAATCCCTCAAACTTGCTTCCCCCGTTGCCTACTCATAATCGAGGCAGGACAGGCGCACGAACTGATGGCTGCAATGTCCCTCGTGAGCGTCATACGCTCCGGCGGACGCCTTTTGCTGATCGGCGATCCCAAGCAGCTCCCCCCAACCGTCCTCTCCAGGAAGGCGGCCGACCGCGGCCTGTGCCTCTCGATATTCGACCGACTGCACAATGCGCTGGGTGGGGACACCCCCGCGGTGGTACAATTGACCCTCTGCTACCGCGCGCGCCCCCTCCTACTTTCCTGGCCCAACGTGGTCTTCTACAACGAGGCGATCAAGACAGGTCTCACCGACCCCCTCAGACAAAGGCCACTGGCGGCGGGGCTACCATGGCTGCAGATACTGCCCTGGGACGGTGCACGGCTCATCAAGCTGGCCAAGGCCACCGAGTCCACCCCGGAGGACCTGGGACCTGGGGGGCCTCCTCAGGGATCTGCAGCCCCCTACGCAGCACCCGGAGGAGAGGCATCGGTTCCTTCTGGTCGACAACCCCTCATTTGAGGTCTCGTCCAACCTCCACGCAGGGTTTGCTAATATCCCAGAGGCTGCGCAGACGGTGGACATCGTCCGGGCGCTCCTGCCGGCCATGGAAAAGGGGGCCACAGTCCTCGCGGTGTTTGACTATCAATTGCAGTGCGCTGTGCTCGAGAACGGCTGGCCCCAGTCAGGGCGCAGCATTAGCGGCACCCTGGGCCAGCCCAAGTCCAGGGAGAAAGGGGGCGGCAAAGGCGAGGCATTCAGAGCAAACGACTACTCCTTCACCCCGAGCGAATAGGCGAGCACAAAGCCACGAGAGCGTGTTCGAGCAATGGAGTTCCCCCCTCAATGGAATCGACCTTCGTTTTCAAGTGCTACGTCGGGTCGCGGAGGAGTACCTCGCCAACGGCAGACTCACCATGTCCACCATTGACTCGAGCCAAGGGGGGGAGGCCGACGTCGTGATCTACCTTGTCACACGCTCCAACTCTTGGCACGACTGGGGCTTCATGGACAACCCCAACAGGGTGAACGTCGCCATCACGCGGGCCACCTCCAACGTGGTCATAATCGGGGACGGTAGGATGTTCAGCACCGCCACTGCAGCGCACCTTAGGGAGCTCTCCGAATACGGGGGGATGGCCAAGCTATGGGCACGCTTCCAGGGGGACAACCTGGGCAGCATAACCACGCTGTTTGACCCCATCCCGGATCTCGAGTCATGGATCCCCGCTGCTCCCACACGCAAAGGGGACGACAGCGTAAAGGGCCTGGACGACGCAATCAAGAAGGCCAAGGCCAGAATGGAGAGCTCCTTCGCAGACCGCATCGCGGCGCCACTCGACCCCCAGTTCTCTTGGGGCAAGTTTGGCGCTGCTCTCTCAGCGTGAAGAAGTTGGTGGACGACCCTATGATGGCCATTCTTCTTTACACAGTGTCCGGCCTGCGCCCCCACCAGTGGCAAATGGGGGCCGCCCCCAGGCAGCCCGGCAGCCTAGACAGGAAAGCCTGGAGTCACCTCGGCTACTGCTTGGGCGCGAAGGTCGGGATCGACGCCAGCAACCTGGTTCAGGAGGGGAAAAACACACACAGACACAATTAATCGTCCATTCCCAGGAAAATATTTGAAAATATGGGAAGTGGGGGGGAGACAAAACCCAGAAAATATGAGAAAATATTGGATGTTTTTATGTGTGTGCATTTATTTGTGCGTCCCAGGGCCCCTTCACTGGTGTACAACCTCACGTGGGCAGCCCTGGTTTGGTTTCTTGGGCTGGGCGCGCCGTGGCGCGACGAGCAGCTGGGCGTCGCATACGAATCGCCCCCGCCGCTGCCCCACAAGGTCGGGTGCAACCGCCGCCCCAAGGCCTCCAGCCGCTGCACTCCCAAGGGCGCGCTCCCACAGTTTCCCGCGGCCTGGGGCAGCTCCACGTGCCGATGCAGACGCCACAGGGCGCACCCAGGTATGGAGAACCTGCGTGCCCTACTCCAGCCGGATAAGATCGATGCAGGTTTCACTCAGACCCTAGTTGGTGACGGCAAGCAGCCCCTCACCCCCCCCCACGTTCAGAGTGCTACTAGTGGTGATGATGCTACAGCTGCGCGAGCCACGCGCCACACTCTGGCCTTTCCCGTACCCTGAGGCCACAGGCGACATTCTTGGGGCCATGATGGGCCTGTGCTTGCCGTGGCGGGAGGCTCGCAAGGAGTTCCGCGCCCAGTTCGCAGAGACGTGGGGTTTCCAGCTCACGGACCTCGCCACCATTCACACCAAGCTAGCTGAGGTCATACACCACGCGAGCACCTTGGCCACTTATGCCCATCACCACGAGATTGCCGGCAATCATAACTGTCCAAAGACATGGGCAGGGGTGCAGGCGCACGACTTCACCCTGGAGGCTCCCCTACGCGTGCTGGAGTCTCTGGTCCGGCCAGCCGATGTCACGCAGCTAAACAGTGGAGGGTGCTCCATCTGCCAGCTGCCCACAGCCCTGGCGGGGTCAGAGATTGGATTGGGCAGCCCTGAAACCATGGCCGACCTCCAGTACATTGGAGGAGGGGCGGCAGTCTCCAACCACCGACTCGACGAGGACATCCTTGCCCCCCCGGCCCCAGGCACCCCACTGTTCCCCCCATTCGTGCGTGGCGGGCGCTTCTGCAGGCAGCAGAAGGACGCCACCTAGAACTGCGACGGACGCACCAGCGTCGGGCTAAGTGGTACAGCAGGCGCGTGGGAAGACGATTACACGAGGGAGCTTCTAGCCCAGAACCGAGCGCAGGCGCGCGCGGAGGGCAAGAACTGCAGATGGCTATGCCAGCAATGCTGGGTCAGCTCGCTGGAGAAGAGAGGGGTACTCCTCCCTGAACCCGACGCGACAGAGCGAAACTGCCGGAGGTCCATGCAGAGGTTACTACAGGAGCACAAGTGCAGACTGGACGAGAACCGCGATCAGAAAAGGGCCAGGACACTCCCCTCCTTGGCCCGACTGCCGCTGGGGGCCAGAGTGACACCAGTTGCTGCTGCCCCAACTCTCAAGGAGCTCGTCCTACGTACGACTCGCCAGTACCGCCCAGCCAGCGCGGGCACCACACTCCCGCCACGCAGGCTCACCGACGGCAGGTTCGGTACTGAAGTGCACCTGACTAAATGCTACTCAGCCACCGGTGACTTCTGTCCCCCCTTTCCCCCTTGCTTGAGTGGCCGCCAGGCGCGCCCGCCTTGGGTTGTTTCATATGGCGCGCAGAGTCGGACGCGGACTGCAATGCGCTGACAGGTCTCCCTCCGTGGGACGCGATGCCATCACTGTGGGCCAAGAGGCAGTGGAATGCCAGCTGGGCCTGCAGGAGGTGCCTGGTACACATCTGGAACATTGCCCCTAGCGCCCTCGACCGGGTACTGGACCTATGCTCCAACGAGGTATACCCAGATCCCCCCGCCAAGAGGCCAGCCACAAGCGAGACCTCAGAGGAATGGGGCATCTACGACATGTCAGCGCATCTTTCCCCAAACAGCCGAGTGCCAGCCGCAAGCTCCAACCCGCCCACGGCAACGGCCGAAGGCAGCACAGAGCTCACTCTGCCCCCGCACGAATACACAGACGGCGGAGCTGCTCACAGCCTTTCGCTACCGGCTCTCCCACCACCCATTGCACCCCCACTACCCACATACTCCGCCCGCCGTCTCGGTGGGGAGCAGTCGAGGGGCCCCGTCCGCGAGTTGGTCCAGTTCCTGATTGAGTGGAGTCACTCAGTCTACTCCCTCTGGGTGGCCCACACCCAGCGGTGGGGAAGGGAAGTCGTGGGAGAGGTGACAGACGAGTCGGGGTGGTCCCACGAGCACCTGGTGCAGTTCCTGCAGTCCATCTACGGGGGCGATATACTTAGGAATGGGCACCCCCCGCACATCCGGCGGGACGGGCGGAGGGCAGCTGCGGCCAACGTGGTCGCGCACCTAGTGGAGCGCAGCTCGAAGTACCAGGAGGCATGGTGATGCTATGTTGACAAACTCGACAGCCAGAAAGGTCAGCGCCCACAGCGGCAGCCACTGGATACGCTAACCACTTTTCTTTCACAAACAAAGGACGACCTCACAGAAGGAACAATCAAACTCCTAGCCAGCTCGCGGAAGGACGCAAAGTCCTGCAGTGCCGAAGAGGAAGGATCCCCCACAGCTGTTTGGCTCCGTCCCCGGGCGACCTCACCCGACCCCCCCCCCCGCCCAAGCTACCCCCCAGCCGCCTGCCGCAACAGGGCAGCCCAGCGGTGAGGGAGGGGAGGTTCCTTCCCCGCACAAGCATGGAAGTGGCGGCGGCGACGAGGAGCTTGACTGGGGCCCTTCAGAGTCAGAATGGCAGGCGCATGGGGTCCACCCAGACAGGAATGACTCCGAGGCCCAAGCCAGTCCAGCACGCCAAGTTGTCAAGGCCGACACCCCAGAGCGCAGCGACAGTGAGGCCTCCCACAGTCCGCCGATCCCTGTGGACCAGACCCCCGCAGCGGGCCGAGTCCAAAGCCTGGTCGCCGTACGCCAGGGAATACGCGCGTACCTATCAGGCTGCAATGTGCGACGACAGGAGGCTGAACGACAGGAGGCTGAGGCTAGTTGAAAACAAGTCAGAGCTCCGGTCAACCCCAATTCCCGAGGACGCCTCACTCAGCCACACAGAACGCCCGCCACTGAGCCCCCTGGCCTCTTGGCAGCATCGCAGCACAGGCCGAGGAAGCGAACCGCAGAACGCATCCATCCCACCAGCACGCCCTGATGACCTCATGCGCGGCCTCCCCATGTACCTGAGCTCCATCAGCGAAGCAGACACCAGCAAGGAAGAGCCAGCACAAGACAAGATCAGCTGACTGCAGAGGACGCTGGGAGGCGCCTTCAATGGGATCTGGCCCGCCTGGGTCCGCAAGTCAGTCAGCAAGCACGGGGGCCCATGGGTCAACATCAAGTCTGACCCCAAGAAGAACTCGGTGCAGCTATGCGAAGACTTCCTCCAGGCATGGGGCAAAGCAGGCTTCAACGCCTACAAGATGGACGACGAACACCAGCTCCGCGTAGACTGGCCAACCATTACGGACAGGCACCGCAAGCAGCTACAGCGTAACACCAGGACGCACACCCACGAAGGTCCCAGGGGTGGCGGACGCCCGTGCCCATGGGCAGACGGCAGCAAGACGGCGCCATGCCCCCCCCCCAATGCCCACCGACGACAGGGAACCTGCGCAATCGGCTGCCTCAAGCGAGCCCGCCGGGGAGGATCGACGGCACCCTTGGAGCAAACCTAAAGAGGCCACTTGTTCCCCCCCGGTGTACACCGACTACAGGGTCGCCGAACAGACAGCCCCACCCAGTGCCGCAGCTCGATGGGAGACATGGCAGGCATGGGAAGGGTGGGACCACCGCCAGGACACGTGGTCCGATTCTGACTGGAGGACCAGGGAGAAACGTTCGGCCCCCAGAGGAGACGCTCAGCATGCGGACGAACGGCAGCGCGGGCGGGACTTCGCCCGTAAGTGGGCCTGACGGGTCTACCCTCTCGGAGCGCTGCCCCCCTGCTCCTCCCCAGGCCCAGGAAGGCAGCTCCTTCGTGAGAGACAGCCGGAGAGGGCTCCGTCGCTTCCCCCCGCAGCTCATCTGCGGCTCAAGACCCCCCCCCCGATCATGTCAATGCTACGTGTCGCCACTCAACCCGTATCAGAACGCCGCGCATGCTTTCTAGACGACAACGACCTCGGGCAGCTGGGGGCTGCCTCCACCTCCTCATACAAAGTTGTCTCCACGCGCTGACCCTGTGGGCCATTTGGGCCCCCCACGTGCCTTGTGGGGCCCAGTGGGTCGGCAGTCCGATGGTCTTCAATCGCCCCTTTGCCGCCCGCGGGCGCAGGTCAGGTCGGTAAAGACGCTGCAGACGGCTGTCCCCGCAGGCCCCTCCGCGGGTAGCCCCTATGCAACAGGGGCTGGTTTCACCGCAGTGGCAGGCCCAGGCCTTACTCGTGTCACCTCTTGGGAACGAGGTGCATCACTCTCACTGCGTCTAGACTCCCACGGTGCAGCGTGGACCCTAGCCCATGTGGTAACGGCTGCCATATTCCCGCCACGCGGTTCATTTTGGCCCATTCTCTGACACGGGCCCGTCGCGCCCGCTGCGTACCCACGTTGGACTGCTGGGGCTGCAGGCCGAAGGCACCCCCCCATTCGCTCCACAAGCAGCGCTTCTGTCGGCAGCGACCTGGCGGCGTTCCCCCCCCACCTGACTGGCTCCCTCCCGGCCACCTTCCGACGACGCTGGGCTGCGTCCTTGGGTGACGGTGGCCGCTGGCTCTCGTCCATCCCCGCGTATTCACCTGACCTTCGGCTATCGGTTGCGCCCCCCAACCCCCCCCTACCTCGCCTCGACATCCACAGCAGGGCGTTCGACGTGGTTGTTTCACTTCAGTGACAATTCGTGGCTCACCCTACATTCCCCCCCTGGATGTGGGACACCAACTTGGAATGGTTGCGACATGCTTTCCACGGTGCACCGTGGACTTAGCCCGCGTGGCGTCGGCTGAAATAATCCACGCGCACGGTGGGATTTGGCCTGGTTCTCTCGAGCATGGGCCCGCCTCGCCCGCCCGGGCATTCGAGCGGATGGGAACGCCGGCCTAAGGCCCGCCCCATCGTTCCACATGTCCCTTTTTTCACGTCGACGCTGCTCTGTGGCGCCCTTCACTGGCAGGCGCCTGCGACGGCTTCATCGCGTGCGTCGTTCTCGGACATGGTCTTTGCCCGCCTGGGCCCACCTCAACCTGGTGCTGTCGGCGGGAAGGACCCGCCCCCCCTCGACGCACGTCGTCTGACGACCGTGTTCAGCGGTGCTTCAACCTACTGGTTGCGTGCAGCTGTCCATGAGCCTTACTTGCTCCGTGAGTGAGGGTTCCTGGTTCAAGCATCGCTTTCACCGCGTGCCGGTTCGTCGGCTTGCGGTTCTTTTCCCCCCGCAGGTTCCCTCCGGCGTCGGCTTTTGGCCCGCTGGTTCTACCTGCTCGTCGTCCGGCTTTGCCGGGCCTCTTAGGTTTCCTCCCCTTGCATGTGCATCCCGGCGTTGGCTTTTGGCCCGCTGGTAGTTATCTCGCTTGGCCTCTCGCTTGCCCTCTTGGCGCTTTGGGGTTCTCCCCTCGCGCGTGCATCCCAGCGTTGGCTTCTGGCCCGCTACGCCTTCTCTGGCGCAGGTGCACCCCGGCGTGAGCTCCGGCCCGCTGGCAATTATCTTGCGTGCTGCCCCATGCTCGATGCGACCCGCTCTCTGGAATCGTCTTTGGAGCCGCAGATCAAAAAAGTATCCCCACCAGCCCACCCAGAAACGATCACCAGGGGAGTTGGCGCATCAGGGGCGGCAGGGCGCATGCAGTCGCGCAACCGTTTTCGGGAAAACAAGGATCACACATAGCTTCCCGCATTGAAGATTAAGATGGACATCGGTGCAAGCTACGATGGTGCTTCGATGAGGGGCGAGGGGTGTTTCGGTGACTCGCAATGGTTGTTGCACCGATTCATATCTTAATCTCTCGGGCGTTGCGAAACTTGGAGCCATTTTGGGGCTCTCTTGGGGTTCTCTCGGCGCCCTCTTGGGGCCCCCTCTGGAGTTTTTTCTTGGGGCTCTTTTGACGGCCTCTTAGGGTTTTTTTGGAACCCTGTTGGGGCTCTTTTGGGGCGTATTGGGGCCCTCTTGAGGCTCTCTTCGGGGGGGGGGGTATGGGAGCCTTCTTGGGGCTCGCCTGGGACGTCTGAGGGGCCCTTTCGGGGCCGTTTCAAACCCTTTCTCTCCCAACAAAAAAAAATTGTCCTTAATTCGGACCCCCCCATCGGAGGCTCAAGCGCGCCGTCCTGGGGCCCTTTTGGCCTGCTCTTGGAGTGTTTTTGGGCGCTGTCGGGGCCGTCTTGGGGCCCTTTTGGACCTCTTTTGGGGCTATCTTGGGGCCGTCTTGGGGCCATTTTGAGGCCTCAAGAGCCCATCGGGGGCGAACGAGAGAGAAAGCAAACCACATGATGTTCTTTAGGTTTTTGAAGGATGTTGGCCTCTTGGGGGGGTCCTTGGGGGCCTCCGAGGGCACTTGCAACCGTCATGGGGCCGTCTTGAGGCCTCTCGGGCGTGTGTCGGAGGCTATATTGACCCATCTACTGCTATATTCGACCATCTTGAAGGCCATATTGCGCTCTCCGCAGCCCTCTTGGAACCATTTTGGACGGAAACACAACTCTGCCACATCGCGGGGGAGCCCGTCGAGACGCACGGATGGGGGGGTAAACCTCCAGAGCAGGGAAAACATGAGGTTGGAACAGGAAACGCTCTAGACCACCTGCGCCCAGAGGGCTGGTGGGATACATGAGTTGCGGGCCCCATAGTGAGGGGCTCCCGTCTGAGACTTCCTCGCAATTCACTCAGAGACTAGGCTCTGTTGACGCTGGTGTAGTGGTAATGCGGATGAGGCTGCTGCTGATGATGATGATGATGATGATGATGATGATGATGATGATGACGATGCTGATGCTGATGATGATGATGATGCTGATGATGATGATGATGATGCTGATGATGATGATGATGATGATGATGATGGTGATGGTGATGGTGATGGCGATGATGATGATGATGATGATGATGATGATGATGCTGATGCTGATGCTGATGCTGATGATGATGATGATGATGCTGATGCTGATGCTGATGCTGATGCTGATGCTGATGATGATGATGATGATGATGATGATGATGATGATGATGTGTGGTGTGGTGGTGGTGGTGGTGTGATGATGATGATGATGATGATGATGATATGATGATGATGATGATGATGATGATGATGATGATGATGATGATGATGATGATGATGATAATGATGATGATGATGATGATGCTGATGCTGATGATGCTGATGCTGATGCTGATGATGATGATGATGATATGATGATGATGATGATGACGACGATGATGATGATGATGATGATGATGATGATGATGCTGATGATGCTGATGATGATGCTGATGATGATGATGATGATGATGATGATGATGATGATGGTGATGGTGATGATGATGATGATGATGATGATGATGATGATGATGATGATGATGATGATGGTGGTGGTGGTGGTGGTGATGATGGGGGTGATAACGATGAGTAGTTGTGAGTGAGTGGGTGCGTTGGGGAATGCGAATGTGTGCGAGTGTGTAAGTGATGATGGTGATGCGGTGATGATGGTGATGATGATGATGGTGATGATGATGATATTAGTGTGTGAGTGTGTGGGTGAGAATTGAGGGGGCGTCCCTGTTCCTGCGCGGGGTGTCCAGAGACGTAAGAATTCCATGTTGGATGTGAGGAATCATGAACGATTCGGGTCAAGGAGGTACCTGGCGGGCGCCGCGGACAATGAAGTACAACGACCAGAAGCCAAGCGCAGTGCGAACAGTAGGCGCCCGCCAGGTCTTCGAGGAGGGTACTAACCTTAGTCGCCAAGCGCTCCAAGCATCAAAGCCCCCCCCCCTCCCAAGGAAGTGGCACAATCCCCCCTTTAATCAAAGTGTGTGTCCCCCAGTGACGCAGAACGTTTGAGCAAGTAAATGCAGTTACGTATGTGAAGGGTCTCCATGAGCCGACTTCGAGCGGGGTTCGCGGCTGCCCCGCTTTGTCCCGCGTGGCTAGGGGTCACAGCGCCCTCGGCGGGGGCGAACCCCAGGCCCACCCGGGGTCTCAGCAGCTTCTAACATGACGACCGACTCGACGATTAGATCGTGTTGTTGCTGCCCGAGTAAACGTGCAATGCAAGGGCATCGGTTGTGGCGCGGCAAAGAAAGCGACTGGCAATCGCGAACACATGAGCCCGCCATAGTAGGGCTGCTACACAGGGTTTTGAAGGCGTGCGCCAAGCATAATTCTATCTTCCCCCTCGTACCAAAGCTATTCCGACGGTGGGACCGAACATGATAATCGATTTAGCTTGCCCCTCGCTTTTTGTTGTTTCTCGTTTGGCGGAGACTTACTTCCGCCCTTTCCGTTTTCCTCCCCCCTCCTTCTCTTCTTCTTGTTCTTTCTTGTCATGCTCATTGCATTTCTCATCCTCTCCTTTTTCCGCCTCTTCCTCCTCCTCCGCCTCCTCCACTTCCTCCCTCTCCTATGCATGTCCCTCCTCCTCCTCGGCCCTTGCCTTGCCCTCCTCCTCCTCCTCCTCCTCCTCCTCCTCCTACTCTTCCTCCTCCTCCCCCTCATCGCCGCCCCGTTTGTTCTCCTCCTGCACCTCTCCTTCCTCCTGGCAGGGGCGCGCGCGTAGATTTTCCTCGGCGCCCTCGCCGCCACGCCTGGCAGGGATGCGTTTTCCGACGGCGAAATCGCGCAGCCGTCGGGAACAGCCCCGCGGGCCACGCCGTCAGGACAACCCCGCGAACCGCTGGCGCGAATCACTCACGGAAAAAACTCCCACTTCATATTTCCCAAATATTCAGACCCCAAGGGCCCGAACACGCCCACAGTTACAAGGTTTACGATGACCCGCTCGGAATGCCAATATGAAGTGCGGGCCCCATAGGAATCGGGCCTCCGCCTGAGAAATACTCGCCATTCGCTCCCAAACGAGAGTCCCGCCTGATACTTCCCCCACGGCGCCCCGCCGGGATTGCTCACATGAGCTGCGGGCCCCATACGGAGGGGGACTCCCGCTTGAGATTTCCTCGCGCATCACTCACGGACGAGGCTCCCGCCTGATACTTCCTCCACCTTAAGGCCCCAGGGGCCCAAAAGTGACGACAGTTACAGCATGTCGATGACCCGCACGGATGTATATATATACACATATATATATATCTACACATACATATATACACACATATATATACATATATATATGTATATGTATATGTATATGTATATGTATATATAGATGTTTATGCATATGTGTGCATACATACACATATATATATATAGGTGTGTGTGTGTGTATAAATACATATATATCTGTATATGTATATATATACACATCGGAACAAGCTGGGGGGAGGGCCCAGAATTGCGACCTCTGGTTCGCATGGGGTGCCAGGGGGGCATTGAGGGCTCCAAGAAAATTCAGAAGGGGCCCCGGCCTCCCCCCAGAGGCTCCTAAGCTGGCCCAACAGGCTCCCGGCAGCCTGACAGGGCTGGCACGGTGGGCTCGTGTCGAAACGAGCGCGACGTCGTTCTTGAATAATCCTGCGAGCGCGGGAGGCCCACCGCCCCGGGCAATCAGGTATCGCGCGACCCCTGATCTGCACTCGCAAAGGGCGATGTCCGAGGACGCCTATCCAGAATGAAGGGCGCAGGAAGCCCTCATGCTGGGAGAGGCGGTGCCCCAACCGTGGCAATGCCTAGCGGCGTGGACGCATTCAGTTGTTTTTGCTAGATGCCCCAGCTGGCATCATAACAGGGCTGGAGAGGATCCAGCACTGGCTGCATTACCAATTACATATCGTACGACGCAACCTCCAAACACGATGTCTCTGGAGATGTTCCTTGCATATCGGCGCGGCTCGACTGCCGCGGTCCCCCGCTGTTCCTGCCCCCGGCGACTCTGGAGTCGCCGACGCGGGCTTGGTGGGATAGAACCTGTCGAGGTAGTCGACGACCTCGGCAGAGACGGCCCAGAGGAAGAGGATGCTGCCGATTACGAGGGGGGTAAAAACTGAGAAGTTGAAGTTGGAAGCAATCTCCCGACAGCATCTGCTAATTCACTTACCGAAGAGCCCGCGTTGCCCCACGTGTCAGCGGGCAAAGACACTGCGGGCGCAGCGAAGGCAAAAGAAAGATAAGGCGTGCAGACAACTGCGGCTAGATTCGGAACCGACGAAGTTCTGGGGGTTGTGCGCCGTGGGCCATTGGTTTGCGGCTGATGAACTCTCGAGGGGGCTCCATGGGGAATCTTCGCGCGCGACGTTGCGCAATCGGCGCGCGGGATTCCAGGCGAGCCAATCCGCTCATGATAAGTCGGCTGAGCATGCGGTTGAATGTATGGCAACCTTGCGGGCGCCAAATGCGCACCTCGCGCGCGCGCAGATGCGGCGCCTGAGTTCAAGAAAGCGTGTAAATCATTGAATGCGCACCCTTTGAGCGAGTCGACGACTGCTCATGACTCAACACAACCTGGCAATAAGGAGCAACACTCCGTCGCGGAGAGGGCCAACGGGATTGCAGGATGGGGCCAGAGCGCCCCTACTGACCGCTGGGCTACCAGCCCCCTTTTTGGGTGCATGCTACGTCTTTCTCGCGTCCATGCCGCAGCGCGCAGCAGCGGGGCGCTGGCGAATCGCCGCGGGAAGGGAAGCGTGGAGTTCTTTCGGCTTACCACTCGCGCCCTCTGGGTCGGCAGCGCGATGCTCGCCTCCGCCCGACGCGCGCGTTGAACAGCCCGGGGCTGGCCCGAGAACGCGCGACGGCATCTACCGGGGAAGTGTTCGGCATGCGGGGGGGCGAATGGGGCCCGGTCATCATTGCATTGTGCCTCTTGATCGGCCGGGTGGCCCGAACTTCAAGACAGGCGTGAAAATGGGCGGAGGGCGGCCTGTCGTCGATGGGTCTGAACAAATGTGGGCTGGCACTAGTCTAGAGGCAGGCGTCGACGCAGGAACTAATGGGATTGCGGACAAAAAACCGGCAGATGCGAAGGTCTTCTTCCCAGCGCGACAAGCATGCGATGAAGCGTCGGCTACGGTTCCATCGATTGATTCGGGGGGTCTGTTTGCTGGTGACAATGTCACCGGTGGAGGGTCAACCAAGGCCCCAGACGGCGCCCAGTTGTTCGGGGGGTGATCCGCTTCGTCGAGCGGGGCGGCCGCGCGCGGTGGAGCTCGACCACCTCCTGCCCGCGACGATGGGGCTGGAGAGGTGTCGGCGCGTCAGGCGGGCGAGGGCCTGACTGATGATGATGGCCCCTCAGGGCCGCCCCCCCCACTTGCGGAGGCGCAACGCGCAGTGCGTCGGGGCCGCCTGAACGCCTCGGCGGGCAAGCTGGCCCAACGGGAAGTCATTCCAGTTAGACAAATTTATTCTTGCCGGCCCCGGAACGCGGGGGGCCGAGATTCGAGCAGATAATGGCCCGCGCAACCCAGAACTTGGCGACGAGAGAGCACTTCGAACAACAAGCCGTGACTGGAGGAAAGACGCCGGAGGAACAAACGCAATAGTTTCCCTTTTTTGGAAGAGCAAAGGGCACGCATGCGCGCGGTGTTTTACTGCGACTCTGCACGCAGAATGCCCGATGCCGCCAAGACGTTCGACCCCGAACGCGGCGAGGCGACGCCCGGGCGCGCGCGGAAGGATTCAGCTTAGCCAGGTGCACATCCTAAGAGATGGCGGAAAATTGGGGGGCGCGCAGGACGGAGGGCCCTCGACGAAAACAAAGCGGCAGGCCAAGGGGCGCGCGGTCTGTCGGGCCCCGGGCCAAACGCCGACCTTCTGAAAGAAATCGGCGCGGAGATTCCTCGGCGCCCACGGTCCTATATCGTGTCGGCCGCGGGCGAGACCTGGAGCTCGAAGACGGGGTTTTGGCGCAGATGGCGCCGCGTTCCAACGATCACGCTACCTGGAGGATCTTGAGCTGCGCCTGGCGCAGCTCAACTGCCTCTTTCAAGCTCAAGCTCACTTTTGGCTGCTGGAGCCTCAGATCGGCTTCCACAAGTCCACGATGCAAACTCATCCAGGTTTTGCATCATGAAACCACCTAATATAATGTGATAAATTTAGAACACGTCAATATGTTACACCACAACACATAACTTCATATGTGAAGCCATAACACATAACGTCAAATGTTAAAATAACACAACCAGACTCATCATAACTTCATAAGTTAAACCAGAACACGTAGCTTCATATGTTGAGCCAAGGCACATAACTTCATATGCTAAGCCAGAACAGATAACTACTACTACTACCACCACCACCACGCTACTGCTGGACGCTGCGCTCGCAGGCAAGGCCGTCTTGGACCATCTTGGGTCATCTTGGGCCCTCTTGGGGGCGTCTTGGGATCTTCTCTCATCTACCTTGGTAAGGCTTGTTATCTTCGAACCGGCCAGGTTTTGCGCATTGCGCGGGTCTTTGCGCCTGCGGCCCGGGCCCAAGCGTAGCGCATAACGTCATATGTTAATCCATAACACAACACTTAATATGCTAAGTCATAACACAATCAGATCCCTCATATATTCTTATGTTAAATCATAACACCTAACTTCGTACTTTGTGCCATCATCTCATAGCTCCTCATGACTTCTCATAGCCTCATATGCAGAAAAAAATCATCATTGCGGATAAGAGCGAGGGGGCGGACGCGAGGCGGGTCGCGGTGCGGGTCGCGGCCAGAGGGTCGCAGATGAGTCGCGGGTGGATCGCGGGGTGGGTCGCGGGGCGGGTCGAGGGGCGGGTCGCGGGGCGGGTCGCGGGGCGGGCCGCGGGCGGGTCGTGGGGCGGTTCTCGGGAGTGCCGCAGGGCGGGGCAGTGAAGGCCCCGATCCCTCTTGAGTGCGAGCCTCCGCCTCTCTCCTCGACCCACCATAGCCGTTTTGGCTCCCTTATGCGCCTCAGCGAGGCAAGTGCACTTCTGAGATTGAACGTGCAGTACTGTGTATTGTTTTTTCTTGACAGGCCTCATGGCCCGCACGCGCCCTGAGTTCGTGATGATGACGACTGGGCGGCGTATCCCGTCGCCCTACATCGAGAAGCGCGGACAAGATTGGTGGTGCCTGGCTTGCAATTGCTCGCTGGACAATGCCCAACACCTCGAGCAGAAGCGCCACAGGAACATGGCGTGGCACTGGTGCTTCGGGCGCAGGGATCGCGGGCATGAGCAGCGCGCGCGCGCCCCCCTCATCGATTTCGAGAGCCGCCAGATCACGCCGAAGTTCTGGAGCAACAGTCCCACTGACGACGTGCCGACGCCTGATGCTGACGGCACCGCCGGCGGCGGGCAGTGGACAAATGCAGCCCAGCAGGCGATTCGAGACCAGGAGCCTCCAGCAGCGGCAGCAGGAGCCGCCATCGCTTCGCCTCCTGGATTGGTGCACTCCGATGACACGAAAGCCATTTTGGCAGAGATCGAGAAGTCCAGGGATGAGCTGGCAACTGAGATCGCGACTATGAAAGACAAGATCGCGACGCACAGCTCGGAAGTCGAGGACAAGATCGAGCAGCTCGCCGCCGCGATCGCGGGCATCTCAGCGCTTCTGAACGACATGTACCCTCGCGGCCCGGCAGGCTTGCGCGCTTTGTCGAGCAGTGCCAGCGCGGGAGCGTTAGGGCCTTACGATCAGCATCATAGGAGCCCCAGTCAGCCGCGTTAGGGCCTTACGATCAGTCCCCAGCGAGCATCGACCCAGCGCGTGAGCAAGTGGGCAAGAGTGCCCGCGTTGTTTGCTAACCTCTTCCTCCTCCTCCTCCTCCTCCTCCTCCGCGTGGGCAAGAGTGCCCGCGCTGTTTGCTAACCTCTTCCTCCTCATCCCCCTCCTCCTCGCGATGCGGCAGGTGAGCATCAGCCCTGGTAAGTGAGCAAGTGGGCAAGAGTGCCCGCGCTGTTTGCTAACCTCTTTCTCCTCCTCCTCCTCCGCGTGGGCGAGAGTGCCCGCGCTGTTTGCTAACCTCTTCCTCCTCCTCCTCCTCGCGATGCTTTGAACATCCTCCTCCTCCTCCCCCTCGCGACTGCTCGCATAATTCCTGCTGGCGCTCTATATGTGATCTTGAAGGCAAGGCCTTCCCTGCAGAGTGTTTCGCGCAATTCATCGAAGGATGATGCCAACGCTGCGCTGTTGCCCTGCCCCCTCGCGGGGCCTCCTCGGAGCCAGGACTTTTACCTTTTACCTTTGCCTCCTCCTCCTCCCCCTCAACCTCCTCACGGCTGCCCCTCGCCCTCAGGATCCTGACCCCCCTGCCGCTCGCCCTCGGGGCCACCTCGTGCAGTGCTCTTGCTCACGAGTGGTCCGTGCAGTACTCTTGCTCACGAGTGGTCCGCGCAGTACTCTTGCTCACGAGTGGGCCCAAAAGGGATTCGTCGTCGTCGTCGTCATCCGAACCGAACCCCTCAGGGTCCAGACGCACCAGTCTTCCGAGCCGCGCCCAGCCGCGGCGACGAGGATGGACCCCCGCAGGCCGAAAGCCTCGAACCTCAAACCTCGAGCCTCGAGGAGAGAGTGGACTCCTCGTCCGCGGTCCCCGGGCGCCGTTGCCGCCGTCGCCGCCGCCGGCGTCGTCGTCGTCGTCCGAACCGGACCCCTCAGGGTCCAGACGCACCAGTCTTCCTCACGCGCACCCTTATCCCTCAGCAATTCGCCCCGCGCGAAATGCTGAGGCATAAAGGTGCGCGCGAGGCTGGTGCGATGGCGGCTCGGGTTTGTCTTCCGTGGCCATCGCCGCCGTTTCTGATGGAAGGGGGAACGCAATGCAAATCCAATTCTCTCGACCCTACTGCCCCTCCGCCCCCTCCTGCCCCTCCTGCCCGCCCTTGCCTCGAACAGAAAAAGAAACGAATGGGAAAGGCTAAGAGAGCTGGATTTGCTTTGCTTTCCTCCTCCCACTCTCTCTTGTTCCTCTCGCCCTCCTCCTCCATGAGCCGACGCTTCTTGGGGGCGAGGAGGGGGGCTTTTTTCCCCTCCATGGTGTTCCTTGAGTGGAAACGCTTGCAAAGGGATCCTCCTCCTCCTCCTGATCTCCCTCCTCCTTCTCCTCCTCTTCCTCCTCCTCTTCCTCCCATCCGCCTCTTCATTGTCCTCGGCCGCTGCAGCCGCCGTCGCCGCCTCCTCCTCCTCCTCTTCCTCTCCTCCTCCTCCTTCTCCTCCTCCTCCTCCTCTCCACCTCCCCCTCCTCCTCCTTATCCTGCTCATCCTCCTCATCCCTTCTCCTCCTCCTCCTCCTCGCCCTCCTCCTCCTCCCCCTCCGCCGCCAGCGCCGTCGCCGGAGGGCTCAGGTTGGGCGAAGGGGTGCGCGCGCGGCTGCAGCCGAAGGAGGCGCGCCCCGCCACCCTGCGCCAAGCGCGCCACTTAGGAGAAGGAGGATGAGGAGGAAAAGGAGGAAGAGTAGGAGGAGGAGGAGCAGCATCAGCAGCAACAGCACTAGCAGCAGCAGCAGCAGCAGCAGGGGCAGGAGAAGGAACGGGAGCTGGAGCAGTGGCAGGAGCAGGAGGGAGGAGGAGGAAGAGGAGCTAGAGGAGTAAGAGGAGGGAGGAGGAGGGAGGAAGAGGGTGAGGAGTTCGACGGGGGGGCAACTCTTGAACATCGATGTGCTTTCGGTAACCCCTTCTCCTCAACCCTCCCTCCTCCCTCCTTCTCCCCGCCCCTTCACCCAGCCTCCCACCCCTCCCTCCCTCCCCCCCCTGGTCCCTCCCTCCCACTCCTCCTCCCCACCCCTTTCTAACCGCCTTTTCCCCACTCAACCCTGCGCCGCCTTCCCCCCCCCTCGCCTCCTCGATGCGAGACGGAGGAATGAGAACAAGGAGGAGGATGAGATCCCTCCTCCATCCCCCCTCCATCCCTCCTCACTCCCGCCTCCACCCCCCCTCCGTCGCAGCCATTTTGGCTTCCGCGCCTTGGAGGCGCGACCTCCTGCAGGCGCCCTCGCGAGGCGCAAGCTGCAGGCCATGGCGTCGTTGGCGTCGGAGGCGAGCTCGTCGACCTCGACGTGGAGGTCGTGCAAGAAGCGGCGCGTGGGCTGGAGCGGCGACGCGTGCAAAGTGCTGGCCGAGAAGATCGTCGGGATGCTGCCCGCCGCGACGCAGGAGAAGATCAAGAGCGGGCAGTGGAAGGGCGGCAGGCTGATTCAGCCGATCGCCGACACCCCGACGATGGCGCAGTGCGAGAAGAACTACATCTTCATCGAGCCTGTGCTGAGGGCGTATCCGATGAAGACGCCTTCGCCCTACATGATCGCAGATGCGATGCTCATCGCGGACGGCCTGCTGGCAGGGAATCTGCTCAAGATTCCAGGCGTGGACGAGGCGGGGCTCCAGGGCAAGACGAGCATGGCCGTGATGGAGGCGAACGACATCAAGAAGCTGATCGGCGCTGTTCGCTACCTGTCGCGAGGAGGGCGTTCGAGCTACAGCCCCATCATGCGCGAGCTGAAGAGCCTCGTCAAGTGGCCGCCGGCGAGATGCAGCAGGGCACGCGGGTGTGCCGACGACGATGCAGGCGCTGAAGACGACGAGGACGAGGACGCCGAGCTTGGCCAGGAACAGGGTCACCTCCCAGCTCACGAGGACACCGCGGCGGTGGAGATCGGCGACTCCGTCGAGTACGCAGTCGTGGAGTTCGATCGCGACGGCGAGATGATGGACGTGGGCGGCGAGGTGGACAGCGCGGGCGTCCCGACAGGAGGACCGCAGCCCGATCTGAGAGGTGTATTGCCGCCCACTCCAGTTGCCATCGTCGAGTCCGACTCGGAGGTCGATCCCACGTGGGCGTGCTCCGGTTGCGGAGCCGAGTACAAGTGCGAGGATTTCGGCGAGTGCCCGAGGTGCTGCAAGAAGGAGCAGGAAGCCGCGGAGCAGCTGCAGCCGCTGCAGCAGGCAAAACGGGGGCCAAGGGAGGCAGGAGGGAAGAGAGAGAGAGAGAGAGAGAGAGAGAGAGAGAGAGAGAGAGAGAGAGAGAGAGAGAGAGAGAGAGTAGAGAGAGAGAGAGACAGAGAGAGAGAGAGAGAGAGAGGAGAGAAGAGAGAGAGAGAGAGAGAGAGAGAGAGAGTAGAGAGAGAGAGAGAGAGAGAGAGAGAGAGAGAGAGGAGGAGAGGAGGAGGAGGAGGAGAGAGAAAGGATTGGAGGAGGAAGAGGAGGAGGAGGGAGGAGGAGGGAGGAAGGAGGAGAAGGGAGGAGGAGGAGGGAGGAGGAGTAAGACTCCAACTACGACTCCAACACGACTCCAACTACGACTCTCCCTCCCTCACTCCCTCCCTCCCTCCTCCTCCTCCTCCTCCCTCTCCTCCTCCTCCTCTTCCTCTTCCTCTTCCTCCTCCTCCTCCCCCTCCTCCTCCCGTTCCGAACGCTCGAGGCTCTTGAACGAGGACGCGAATATCTCGATGCTATTCTTAACGCTCTACTGCCACTCCACCTCCTGGTCTTAGAAGCGGGAATCGACGCACTATGGGGCAAGCTCGGGGCGAATGAGGTAGAGTCGGCGTCGATCCAGAACCTAATCGATGAGATCGATGGGGTGCACGGGGAGCCTAACTCAGGATCCAGGGGGCCCCCAGGAGGCCTCCAGGGCGGGAGTGGGTGGAGGAGAAGGAGGAGGAGGTGGGGAAGGAGCGGAGGAGGGGGAGGAGGAGGGGGAGGAGGAAGAGGAGGAGGAGGAGGAGGAGGAGGAGGAGGAAAAGAAGGAGCAACGCAGCCCAGGTGATCCCAGCTGGAGAAGTGCCTGCCGAGCCCGCGATTGGCCCAGTGGTCGAGGACCTGACCTGCTGCTTATGCTGCCCTTCGTCCTCCTCCACCTGTCCCTCATCATCCTCCCATGCTCCTCCTTCTCCTTGAGGGCCCGCCTGCTGCAATTCAGGCTGCCCTCCAGAGAGTCGAGACGGTGGTCAGCGAGGGCGTCGAGTTTGCAGAGGGCCCCCCTCTCCACCACCACCTCCACTTCCTCTGGCCGCCTCCTCAACCCTCCACCCTCCACCTCCTGGGCTTTGTCCTCCTCACCGTCCTCCGCCTTCCTCTCCTCCTCTCCTTCCTCGCCCCCCTTCTCCTCTTGATCCTCCTTCGCCTTCCCCTTCGCTCGCCCTCCTCCCGCGAGGAGGCCGACTTCGACCTGAACGCTGCCCTCGCCGACCTACCAGGAGTTTCTGAGGATGAGGGCCCCCTGCACCTCAGCGACGGCGACGCCGACGCTGAGGCGCTCTTCGCGCCCTCCGAGGCGCTGACCGTGCCGGCATCATCAGGAGACAGAGGAAGGGGGAACGAAGGAGGAGATGATGAGGACGACGAGACGAAGACGATGAAGACGAAGACGACGAGGGCGATCAGGGGGAGAGGGAGATGGAGGAGTTTTTGAATGTAAACAAATCCTCAGACGATCCCAGCTTGCAGTGCCTCAGATCCTGGACGGGCACCTGCCGTCCAAAGAGGCCAGCAGATTTGGCGAGTCTCGGTGCCGCGCTGCAGGCTAGACACCCTTTTTCATTCGCGGTAGGTCTGCGTCGCGTCGACCAGCGGCGACCCCAGCGCGGACGTTCAAGGTTGAACGCCGCCGGCGACCCAGAATCGATCGATGTTGAACGATCGGACGTTGCGGCAGCGGCCGATCGTTCAAGGTGAACGATCCCTGCGGTGTCAGAAACCAACGCCGGGGTCGACGCGACGCGAACCTGCCGCGCAACCGTTGTGGCCCGACAAATGGGGGGGGGGGCTCTTGGCATTGCGCGTTTCCGAACGCCTTGAAGGCTGCGCTAGCAATCGACCTGAAGAAGCAGAAGAAACCGGCCTCCAAAAAGAAGCAGATCAAATCCTCCTCGAAGGGTAAGAAGACGACTACTCGGAAGCGAGCGTCCTTCGGCAAGCGTCTCCGCAAAGCAGCAACACACCGTTTCAGAACTGCCCTTGCCCCGAAGGCTGCGTCCGCCAGCATGCCCGAGCAGCCCGCGAGCAAGGGCAAGGGCAAGGGCAAGGGCAAGGGCAAGGGCAGAGTCAAGAGCACTGGCAAGCAGGGCAGGGGCCGCGGGAAACATGCACCTGAAGTGGAGGCCGCTCCTGAACAGCATGAGGACTTTGATCTGGAGACAGGGGCCCTCACCTTGGACGCCCGGGAGCAGGTGAAGTGGCCTTTCGAAGGCGGCTTCAACCTTGAGGTGCTGAACCGCTACAACTTGCTGCGCCCCGAGACGTGCAATCGTTGCGGCGTGCTCCCCATCGAGGCTTTGCCTGCGGTGATGCCCAAGGGCGGCAAGGGCTTGGCCTACACGATCCACGGCACGAAGAAACAGAAGGTAACGATTGAACTCCTGTGAATTTGTTGTGCTGATCCCGCCGGTGGCTCGGCGGTGGGTTGAGGGCGGGGGAGGGGGCCGGGATGAGCGCGCCCCCGCTCCCTCAACCTTTCGGCGCGCCGCCGAGTGGGGGGGCATATCCACGCGAGTTCAATCGCTTCTCAGGTGGAGGTCATTCTCGACAAAAGGTCTTTCTACGTGAAATCGTTCGGAGACGCGGTGATGTCAGATCCTGCGCCCGCCAGAACCTTCGCGTGGGGCTCCCACGGCGGTACTTCCATTGCGTGGGCGAAGCTCAAGGAGCATATTCAGTTTGAGCGCGCCTGGCAAATGCAGGCTTGACGTCCTGATGGCTTGCGCTCGCGGTGGCTACCCGCCGGGCCGCCCTGAAGGCGTGACGTCCTGACGGCCTGTAGGCTTTGAGCGCTCGCGGCTGGCTGTCTCTCTCGCGGCCCCACCTCCGGGCCGCCTGCCAGAACGCAGGGATGTTCTCGAGCGCAGGGATTTCGCTGCCACGCGTGCGCGCCCAGGCGGCCCGCTCCGGCGACCACTCGCGCTACGCAGTTGCGCAGATGTATGTTTTTGGGTGCCTCCTATCGGGCGAGGCGAAGCATGTTCTGTGCAATGCGCAATGCGCTTCTTAAGCTGCCAGCGCGCCTGGCAAACTCAGAGGGGTTTTGGATGGGGATAGGGGATGAAGGGGGAAGTGCGATTTCAGGCATCCTTTTCATTCGCGGTGCTGCTGGGGAGTGCAAGACCTCGTGCCGCGGATAGAAACAGTTCGTCCGATTGTGGTTGGGCGAGCAGAGGCAATGAAGCGTGAGAGAGGTAAGGCTTGAGGACTAGGGCGAGGAATAGGATGTCGAGGAGGGCGAGGACGAGGCCGGCGAAGGACGTAGAGTAAGACGAGGGCGGGGTCTAAGTGGGAGGGGAGGGTAACGGCGAGGAGGAAGAGGAGGAGGAGGGGGGGGGGGAGGAGGAGGAGGACGAGGGGGGGGAGGAGGAGCAAGCCGTCCTCCACCGTGCGGATTGCATGCAAGCGGAATGCAGCGCCCGAGCAGCCGACGTGTATGCTGCTCTTCTACTGCTTGTACTATAAAGTACTACTATCTATGCTACAAAAGTAGCAATAGAGGTCAGCGCTTCTCCACCTGCTCCTCTTCCTCCTCCTCCTCCCACCCCCTCCCCCCCCCTCCTCCTCACTCCCCCCCCTCCGTCCTCCTCGGCGTTGCGAAATCAGCCGAGAGGGCAGACGGAGGAGGAGCGGGAGGGGGGGGGGAGGAGAAGGGGGGGGAATAGGAGGAGCGCAGTGGGAACGGTTTTAAACTGGCCCGAGGGCCCGCCCAGGGCCCGTCAGCGAGAAATGTCGAGGGTCTGGTGTTCTCAGAAAGAAACCTCACCAGGGTCTGATGTCCTCAGGGTCTGATGTCCTCAGCCCCAGGGGCCCGCTGAGGGCCCGATGCAATTCTAAACGCATCTTTAGGATCAGCGAGGGAACGCATCCTCCTTGTCCTCCTCCTCCTCTTCTTCCTCCTCCTCCCCCACCTTCTCCCGCTCTCCTCTTCTTTCTTCTCATCCCCCTCCCCCGCCTCCTTCTCCTCCTCGCCCTCCTCCTCCTCCTCCGCCCCCTCCTCCCCCTCCTCCTCCTGGGCCTCCAGGTCATGGGGGCCGAACCGAACCGAACCGAACTCTGTCTCCCTGCGGCCGCCAGGTGCGATGGGGCGCATCGCCATCGGCTCGGCCAAGAGACGCACCTCCGCCCGGCCGCTCGCGCTCGCGCGCTTGCTCGCGTGCTTGCGAGGAAGAGCGAGAACAAACAAGGACGAAACGAGGAGCGAGGAGGAGAAAGGACAAGGAGGATGGGGAGGGGAGGAGCGAGAGGAGGGTGAGCGAGGAGGGGGGTGAGCAATGATGGGTTGAGCGATGAGGATGATCATGAGAAGGGAGCTGATGTTTTGTTTCAAGGTGTCCTAGGCATCACGTAGTCCAGAGGAGCGGGGTGATTGAACCCTGGGCCGAGAGGCATTCCACAGAACACAGCAGGCTTCCAGAACAGACAGCGGGCTTGGATTAACCACGGGGGCCTTCAACATCGCTCAGCGGGCTTGGATTGGCCCCAACGCACGTCTGCGTCCAGGCCCAGGTTTTTGACGGATTTCCGAATCCCCCCCCCCCCCCCCTCTCCGCATTACAATCGTGCCGAAGCATAAGATCGAGGCCGGTTTGGAGAGGGTGCCGTAATGTTCTTCGTGTTTGCTGGATGTTCTTGTGCATCTTGGGGGGGGTACCCTTGAATGTTCTGCGTGTTTTGGCCGGCGGAGGTTCTCGTGTTCTTGAAGGGTGTTCTTCTGCCCTAGGTGCGACAGTAGCTATTTTGGCTGCAGGGTTACCGGTCTTTCTCGCGCCAAGTCTGCAGAGAGCGTTTGCACGCATGGCTTCGTTCTCAGACTACGATGGTGAGGACAGCTGGAGCCAGGGCTACGATGATCAGGACAGCTGGAGCCAGGACTACGATGTTCAGGACTTGGGCCAGGACTACGATGATCAGGACTACGATGGCCACGACTGCGATGATCAGGACTGGGGCCAGGACTACGATGGCCAGGGCCACTACTACGATGATCAGGACGTGGGCCAGGACTGCGATGGCCAGGACTACGACGGCCACGACTACGATGATCAGGACTGGGGCCAGGACTACGATGGCCAGGGCCACTACTACGATGATCAGGACTGGGGCCAGGACTACGATGGCCAGGACTACGATGGCCAGGACTGCTGGGACCACGACTACGATGGCCAGGACTACGATGGCCAGGACTGGGACCACGACTACGATGACCAATCGAGCATCGACGAGGGCGACAAGTTGTACCGCTCGCTCGACGATGAAGATCACAGCCTCGACAGTCTGCGGCGGGTCCCGCCTTCTCCAGTTCCTAGCGAAGCCTTCGGCGAGTACGACGTGCTGATGCCGGCCTTCGGCGAGTACGACGTGCTGATCCCGGAGAGGAGGCCTTCCGAGGATTCTGATGCATTTCGCAGAGCGGAATGGCTGATGGCCGAGATGCTTGACAAGATGCCAGTCGAAGCGCCTCCACGCCCGCTGACCTGGAGTCAATGGCAACTTGAGAAGAATCTCGAACAGATGTCCAATGAGCTCGCCCGCTGCCGGAAGGAATGCGAACGTATCGATGAGCGTGCACGCCATGGAGAGCATGACCTTGAGCACGGCCCGAATGGCGATCTTCTGGTATTGGACGTTCCCGAGCCTCAGAGTCTGGCGCGGAAGAAGGCTAATGCTATTCTTGCGGAGATCCTCCACCGCATGCCAGACACTGTCGAATACCTCACTCCGACGCTCGACAACTACCTCAAGGCGAGGATGGATGATTACAGCTACGCTTGCTCGTTGGCCGACGCTGACGATGGGGCCCTCGCGCACCAGGCCAAGCCTGAGCTGGTGCCTCCGACGCCTTCTAGGAAATGCTCTGCTGTACAGGACCTGCAGGCGTTGCCTGCTAAGCGCGCCAAGCTCGCTGGCGCGCGAGCGCAAGTTTTCGCAATTAAGCTTGAGCCTCGCTGAGCGGAAGGGGGAGGGAAGGAGGAGGGAAGAGGATGATGAAGTGGATGATGAGGGAAATCCGGAATAGGAAGGATGAGGATGTAAGCACATGCCGCTCTGTCTATAATGATGTTGCGATGAACGCAACCTGCTGCTAGCGAGGTCAACTGTACCCCGTGCGGGAATAATTCGTTGGAGATGCTGTGGGGGATCGTCACGCTGTCCTATAGCTCGCGTGGTCAACACATGCAGCTTGCTCCCCTCTTCCCACATCTCCTGGGAAAGGTTGAACAGATGCACGTCTAAATCGTAGGTAGGTTGAGTTCGAGGCTCGGCATCGAACGTGCTTCGGTAGAGCGAAGAAATCATCGTGATCGTTTCGCCACAATGTCGCCGTCGAGTAATCATCGTCATCGCCATCGCCATCGTCATCGCCATCGCGATCGCCATCGACATTGTTGTTGATCGTCGGCAGCGATGCGGTGGCTGTATTGGGTGAGTGGTCTCCTGCTGGCCAGACCCTGGTGCAACTCTGGGGCAACGCTTGGATGCTCATAGGTCTATCGGGATGCCCTCGGTTCCCTGTCTTAGAGCCACTTATCCAATGCATCCGCCGTATCGCTGCATCTACTTCCCTTCCGCCGCCCCCCATGCTCGAGTTCCGCGGCCGGGGGGCCGCCCCCTTGCGGCGGCCGGGGTTGGTACATGGGGCAGCGTGGATCTTCTGTGCCGCGGAGGCTGTATATCACCCTAGGCTACAAAGCTATCGACAATCAAAAAATAACAAAAAAAAAAAAAAAAAAAACAAAAACAAAAAAACACCTTCCATTATGTCTTCATCTGTCTCTCGTTCAAGCTCTCTCTCCTACGCTAGCTCTCAATCTTTTGTTTTCTTTTTTTTTTTTTTTTAAATCTCTCGCTAACATCTCTCTACCTCTCTGCTCTCTCTCTCTCTCTCTCTTCTCCTCGGTTCGTCGCTCTCTCTGCATCTCCTCTCTCTCTCTCTCCTCTCTCTCTCTCTCTCTCTCTCAGTGTATCTCTCTTCTCTCTCTCTCTCTCAAATCAAATCAAAAAAAAAAAATGCATTTTAAAAAAAATCTTATCTCTCTCTCTCTCTCTCTCTCTTTCTCTCTTTTTATCTCTCCCCCCCACCCCCCCCATACCAGAAAAAAATAACAACCCCCCCCCCTCCCCTCCAGGTGCACCTATCAAGAGAGGCATGGCTAAGTCAGCTGCCGCGGCATCGCAGCAGCGAGTGCTATCCCATCTCCTCATGAGGCAGCTCAAGGCGATTGGCGCGCCATTGATGGTCATGGTCGGTGTGGTTTATCAACCGGCTATGGAAATTGCACCGCGCATTTTCCAGTGGCTGTTTGGTTTTCTAACTGTCATGATCATGAATTGCGTGCCTCTTATTGTATTATCTTGAGGTCATTGCGTATGCTGTGGTACGGCATCCAGGCCTGGATGCATCACCTAACTTTGATTGGGTGGAGTATTTCAGTGGCGGTCCTCTTAAAAATCACAACACTGTGACGGCAGAAGTGACGACCCCCTGTGCAGATTTCCAGGGGTCGAGTTTTAACCGGGGGAGGGGGGTATAAGACGATGATCTCACGAGCCACGTATGAATCTCCGCCCAAGGTGGAGACCAAGCTGTTACAAATGCGATGGTGGGTTCTGGTCTTATTGCGGCAACATTCGAGAAAAATGCAGATGTTTGTAAGCAAACTATGTTGACGCCGATCGGGTTTGTGAACGCGGTGCTTCTAGCTGCTCGGTTGAAGAGCGGCGGTGGTACTAACGCTGCGCCTGTGTGTTCCACTTGGGTATGGTTATCGCGTTTCAGCACCAAACGTCGGCTATGGTACCCGCTCGGTGACCCACATGTGCCTTGTGAAGGACGCCAACACGATGGTATCGCGAGTCGTTGCTATTATGTGAGTCAATTGTGCTCGGGGCACCTTCTGGTTCTTGGAGCAGCCGATGAACAGCCTGCTCGAAGTTCACCCTAGGTTCCTGGGGCAACACATTACCTCATAATGTTGGAATGTTGGGGTCCGCGGGTCCTTCACCTCGTGTGCGATCTATAATGCGTTCATGGTTTTCTGAGGTCATGCGTGCGACATCCCGCCCTATCCCCACCTCCCCTCCCCCCCCCGCCCCCCCCCCTCCTCCCCCTCGCTCCCACTACTACCGCCCCCAACCCGCACCCCCCCCCCCCCCCGCCCCCCCCCCCTCCCCGCCCCGCCCCCCTTTCCTTCACCCTTCTTCTCTCCCTTCCGCCCCGAAGAGGTTCCAAGAATTTGCCGAGCGTCATCGGGTGTACCGCATCGCAGTGTCCATGGGGGCCTTCGGCGGTTCCAGCGAGAAGAAGACGTGGATTTACTCGGGACATCCCTGGATCTCTGAACTCATAGATGCCCAACATAAGTACGGGGAATATCATGGCCCCGCCGTCGCGCTGCACGCGAGCGTCGACGGGAAAGTGCACGGCAACAAACCTGAGCTGAAGCTGTCGCAAGCCTACCCCGTGGGATTCGGCATGGCCGTTCGTGATCTGCACTTGGCGCACAAGGTTGGCTGAGACTCCAAACTAACACTACACCCTCCCTCATTATGTCTCCTCCCCCCTTCCACGATTCATCGGGTGGAGGCGCCGTGGTGTCTGATAACGTCGTGATGGCGCGCCATCGCACCTGCGGGGCGCAGGGGGAGGGGCACCCTGCCTCCGCCTCCTCCTGCTCCTCCTCCTGCCCCTGCTCCTCCTCATCCTTCTCCTCCTCCTCCTCCTGCTCCTCCTCCTCCTCATCCTCCCCCTCCTCTCTCTCTCTCTCTCTCTCCCTCTCTACTCTCGCCTCTCATCTCTCTCTCTCGTCTCTCTCGTCTCTCTCTCTCTCTCTCTCTGCTCTGCTCTCTCTCTCTCTCTCTCTCTCTCTCTCTCTTCTCTCTCTCTCTCTCTCTCTCTCTCTTCGTGCTCTCTCTCATCTCTCTCTCCTCTCTCTCTCTCTCTCTCTCTCTCTCTCTCTCTCTCTCTCTCTCTCTCTCTCTCTCTCTCTCTCCCTCTCTCTCGCGTCTCCTCCTCTTCCTCCTTCTGCTTCCTCTTCTCTGTGCTCAAAAGGAGGAGCTCCGCTCGGCCGCCCGCAAGCTTGAGACTGATGCCGCTACGGTGCCGTGGCAACTGAGTGAACTTACCGCTGGCATGCGCGAGCTCACTGGAACTGATCGCTGGCAATATGCTGAGATGCGGCATGTAGCCACATGGTGCTCGCAGCAAGCAGCCATCAACCTCTAGTCATTCGGTTCCTGGAAAAACAAAAGCATTCTGCTAGAACAACTGAGCCGTAGAATGGCCGTAGACTAGCCGGAAAACAGCGTAGAAAGCCGTAAAGTGGCAACCACCTACTTTAAACTTATGTCAAACACCTACTCGACACCATCTGAAAATTAATATGAGCCGTAGAATGGCCGTCAAATAGCCGGAGAACAGCGTAGAAAGCCGTAAAGTGGTAATCAGCTCCTCCTCCTCCTCCTCCTCCTCCCGCTCCTCCGCCTCCTCCTCCTCCTCCTCCTCCTTCCTCCTCCCCCCTTCAAAACACGTCCGTGGACGGGGGGGAAGGGGCATCGACTAAACAAAACTCCTCCTCCTCCTCCTCCTCCTCAGCCCTCCTCCCCCGTCTCCTCCTCCTCCCTCCTCCTCCTCCTTCTCCTCCTCCTCCTCCTCCTCCTCTCCTCCCTCTCCGCGCTCTCCTCCTCCTCATCCCCCCCCCCCCCTCTCCCTCCTCCTCCTAGCCTCCTCCTCCTCCTCTTGATACCTCCTCATCCTCCCTCCGCCCGCCTCGCTCCTCCTCCTCCTCCGCTCCGCAAAACTCCTCCTAGCCTTCTCCTCCTCCCCACTCCGTCTCCTCCCCCCATTCCTCCGCCCCCCCCATCCTCGCTCCCATCGGGGGATCCTTTACCTCCTCCTCCTCCTCCTCCTCCTCCTCCCTCCTTCTCTCAACTTTTTGTTGGGGCGGGTGCGATCCCCTCCTCCCGCTCCTCCTCCTCCTGCTTCTCCTCCTTCTCCCGCTCGCCCCCCCCCCTCCCCCCCCGCCTCCCCCACCTCCTCCGGGCCAGACGGGGCCTTAGAAGAGGCCATCGGTGAACTTGGAGGGATTTCGTTGCCGCGCGGATTCGTCCAGACGGCCCGCTCCGTCGAGGGGGGTGAGGGGGGTCGGAGGAGTGGGGTGGGGGGGGAGCTGAGGGAGGAGGAGGTCTTACTAGGAGGAGGGTGATGAGGAGGAGGATGGAGGAGGATGAGGATGAGGAGGAGGAGAGAGGATAAGGAGGGGAGGAGGGAGGATGAGTGGTGAGGAGGGATGGGGGGGAGGAGGAAGGAGGAAGAGGAGGCGGGGGAGGAGGAGGAGGAGGGAGGAGGGGGAGGAGAGGAGGAGGAGAAGGAGGAGGAGGAGGAGGAGGAGGAGGAGGAGGCTGAGGCTCAGGGCCTACTCAGGGCCTACTCAGGGCCTACTCGGCCTACATGACTCGTCTTATCTGCAGCGCTTGTGTCAGGAGGGGTTTCTTTTCTGCTGCTCGTTGCGCCAGGGGCACGCGCGCGTGATGGCCTCGACCCCCCCTGCTGGTGGCGCTGCTTTCAGTGAGGCGTCGGCCTCCAAGACTGCTCGCAAGGCGCCATCTCCCGCAGGGATGCATCCCATGGGCCCAGGACCGCTGTTCAGGAAGCGCCAGAAGACCGATGCCACTTTCGAGGAGGCTCTCAAAGTGAAGACGCAACATATGGATCCCCCCTGCATGTCCCAAATTCTGCCGTCTTCTCGTCATCCTCATCTTTCTATTCCTCTGCTGGCTCACCCTCCATGCGTCGACGTACTCCTCTCTTCTTGTCCTAGTCCTCCTCCTGCTTCTCCTTCACTGGTTCGTCCTCCTGCCTCCCCTCCCCTTGCTATCCGCCAATCCAACGGCGTGCGCATGCGATAAGGTTTATCTCCCCATGTGCATTCGTTTCGGCCCTTGGTCCGCCTCTGGATGTGTGGTGCAAGGTATATAAGTACAAACATAATCTCCATTATCGCATGCCTCCACCGCATGACCTCCCTCGAGTGCTCCATTGTATCACGAGGGCCTCGCGGCCGATGTCGCCGAGCTTGACGGGGAGGAGGACGAGAAGGATGAGGATGAGGATGAGGAGGAGGATGGGGAGGAGCGGGAGGATGATGATGATGAGGAGGAGGAGGAGGAGGAGGAGGAGGATGGGGGAGGAGGAGGATAAGGAGGAGGAGGAGGAGGAGAATATGAAGGATCATGATGAGGAATGTCCTCACCGATCGCTTTTGTTTGTTTCCCATCGAGGAGGGGGCTGCCAATGCGCCGCCTGTGGCATCGCCAGCAGGGGTCGGGCGCTCGCCATCCGTCTGCGCGGCCTTGAGTCCATCGGTCTCGAGTGCAACGTCGGACATGACGTCGGTGTCTCAGATGACCTGGAAGAACGAGTCGCAGATGTCGAAGCATATGTCAGGCGCGAGGCTGGCGATGTTCCTGCGCGGCAAGGTCAAGGCTGGGCACTGTCGTGACGACCCTTCGAACCCACCAGATCCGATGAAGAAGCGCCAGTACTGGGTGAAGGCGGAGCAGTTCCCTGACGACGATGAACCTTCAGCTGAAGATCAAGAGGATACCTCGCCCCAATGATTGCCCACCTCTCTGTGCATGTATGCGCGCCATAGGCGTGTGCACACGTGCGACAGGATGGGCAAACCTTGTGGTGTTTCTTGCAGGAGATTGAGCTATCTCGCCGCGGGGACATGCTGACGCAACAGATGCGCGATCAGCTGAAGGAGGCGGAGCTACCATATGATGACGAATTCATCCAGAAGCACGGTGGTGACCTGTCCATCATTAAGGACAACTTGGCAGTGCTTGAGGATGGAGGTGCCCAAGATTTAATCGACGCTTTCATCATGAAGATCTTGGAGGGAGATGGTGATCAGGAGATGGATCCGCATGCTGCACCTGTAGACTCGCTTCATGCCTTCAATGGTGCGCTGGATGCTATGGCCGCCGACTCGATCGCGCCGACGCCGACGGGTGATCCCCTGCCGGGGATCGAGACGCAGATCCGCAAGCTCGATGATGATGTAGACGGTGCTAAAGATACGCTCCCAGGGACCGACGCGCAGTTGGCATCAGTCTTGGACATCGGGTTGGACTACAACCTTGGCGATCGCGTGACGGCGGGTGCGCCTGGGGAGTTCTCTATGGGCGGGCTGCAAGCTGAGTTGTTCGGGGGCAAGGCTGTGGGGGCCGTTGCCGCTGTGCCAGCGCCGAAGGCCACGATTGCCAAGGCCGCTGCAGCGGTGCCAGAAGAGGCAGCAGCTCCTTTGGCCCCAGAGATGGTGGCGCCGAAGGCTGCAATGCCGACTCCAGCTGCGCTGGCAGCCTCTGCGGAGCCGCCCGCGGCGAAGCCGCCGCCGCCGCAGCCGCCGGCCGCGCCGTTGCCAACGGCGCAGCCGCTGCGCCAGGCGCCAGCAGCGGCGGCGCCCATCATGCCTGCTGCGGCGGAGGCGGCGCCAGCAGCGGCGGCGCCGAGCATGTCTGCTGCGGCGGCGGCCATGCCTGAGGCGGCGGGGCCTGCCCACGATATGCCCGTTGTCCGCGTGCGCCGCAACTCGGTGACCGCGCCGGCCGAGTGGGCTGTGTTCACAAGGCTCTTCTTCATGTTCCTTCCCTCTTCCCTCTATCTCTCGCCTCTCGCTCCTCACCGCCTGATCCTATGCCCATCGGTCGGAAGAAGTAGGTAGAAATATGAAGTAGGAAGGCGTTGGAAATAGATTGGGTTTCTGCCCGCCTCCTGAGGAGGAAGGAAAAGGGAAAACCACTCGACTCTTGAAGGCGCCGAAAGTATATTGGAATCTGGGAATCCCGAAATACCTACTTTCAACGACCGATGGCTAGTCATTCCTAGCCTTTCGTTTTCGTTGTGCCTCTGTCAGGCAGCTCAAGAACACCACCACCTACCCGCAGAACATCAAGGACGAGGCGGCCACCAAGCAGGGCAAATTCCAAGCCTTCAATCTCTGGCTGGAGCGCAACAAGGACCCGACGAAACTCACTAAGAAGATCCAGTTGAAGATCACTGCGCGCGACAGGGGCGAGGCTGCAATTGCGTCAGTCCTGGATCCATGTGAGTCCAACCAGCAGGGCGTCCACTGATCGGTAGTGGGAGGTTGGGTGCCGACGCCCTCGTTGGCATCCATGTGCCCCGCCACTGTCTAGTGGACGTCCTCGATTGGATGGGCTCGGTATGGTATGCGTGCTGATGGAATTCCACGTTGCAGGCTGTTTGGGAGTGGCTCAAGCCGAAGCAGATGCTCGCTTTCTACAGCCCGGAGAAGGTCGATGAGCTTAAGAAGCAGAGGGATGGATCAGGGCAATATCAGTTGGATGCTGAGTTCCCGAACGACACGAATGAGCGGTACTACTTGATCCGCACTCGCCTGGCTAACATTAAGTCGTCAGAGCAGGAAATCGAGATGTCCATGGAAGGGGTGCAGGATCTTGACCAGGATAGCGCGAAAGCGCTGCTCAGCAGTGACGGTCTCTTCGGGGGGGCGATGGCGCTCGCTGGGCAAGAAGGCGGTGAGAAATTCTTCGGGCTCGTCCCCGCGCCTGCTGGTAAGCCGACGAAGGATCCCAAGAACCCGAAGGGAAAGGGCAAGGGCCAGGGGACTGCAAAGACCTCCTACACGTTGGATCCAGCCGACTATGCGATGGCCACTACCATGCTCAGCGACATGCTCAATCAAGTGTCCAGGGCAGAGCGGCTCTCGACTGAGCTGAACGCCCATCAGCTCTCCACGGATATCGAGAAACAGATGACGCAGCACGCCAAGAGGGTCAAGGAGCTGTGGAAGATTGGCGAGAAGCTTGTGGGTCTCAGCCCTGAGACATACCAGCAGGAGGCGTTCGTCAAGGTCCAGGCGAAATTCGTCGAGTGGACGGCTTGGTTCGACACCAGGTACGAGGCCGGGAACAGCCTCGCGAAGAAGATCAACTCGAAGAGGAAGGCCGCAGCCAAAGCCGAGGCCGACAGGAAGAAGGTGATCGAGGATGGCGATGCCGGCAAGGCTGGACACGCCTTTCTTCTCTCTTCGTCCTCACGATAACTGCCAACTGCCTATTTAGATGTTTCGGATGCAGTTTGAGCCAGCTTGAACCAAATTGGCAACTGACTCCTCCTCTTCTATTTTTTCATCCTCCTCCTTCCTCCCCCTCCTTCTTTAGATTCTGGCATGTTCCTGCCGATGCTGTCGCTCCTCCTTCTATGTCATCCCCTCTGATGCCTGCTCTCGCCCGCCCCTCCCCCCGCAAGGCCGATGGCGCGGGCTCGTGATCGCGGAGGGGGCGAGCGCCCGGCAGCGGGCCCGGGGCAACGCCGACAGCGAAAACAATGGACGTCGACAGCCAATGTGATTTTTCCAGGATAGATTTGTAAACTGCAGGTCCGCGACCGAAAACTGTTTTTGCTCTAAGTCCCGAAGTCCCGAACGATCGGAGACGCCAGCTGCCAGATGGCAGCGGTGACGACGTCGACATCCAATGTGATTTTTCCAGGATAGATTTGTAAACTGCAGGTCCGCGACCGAAAACTGTTTTTGCTCTAAGTCCCGAAGTCCCGAACGATCGAAGACGCCAGCTGCCAGATGGCAGCGGTGACGACGTCGACATCCAATGTGATTTTTCCAGGATAGATTTGTAGACTGCAGGTCCGCGACCGAAAACTGTTTTTGCTCTTGCGCTAAGTCCCGAAGGCCCGAGCGATCGAAGACGCCGGCTGCCAGACATCTGCAGGCGCTTAGTTGCTGTCTGCCTGCAGGTTTCGACTGGGTGCGAGCGAGCTGGCGCATTCATCCATCCCTCTCTGCCTCTCGAACTCGCAACAAGAGGGGGGGCGGTGGAAGAGGAGGGGGGCGATGGGGGGGTGGGGCATCTTACCAGGACCAAAGGCCGAATCTCATCTCGCCCTCTACCGAGAAGAACTGAACCCCCCCCCTCCACCTCCTCCTCCCTCCTCCTCCTCCTCCTCCCTCCACCTCCTCCGCCTCCTCCTCCTGCGACGGCGAAGCGAAGGATGGGAGGAGCGGTAAAGGATTGGATGGGATGGGATGGGATGGGTTGGATTGCTCAGTGGATTTGATTGCAACGCAGTCCCAGGGCGTCCAGCCTTTAGCCCCTCGGTCCTCCTCCTCCTCCTCCTCCTCCTCCATCTCTTCCATCTCCTCCTCCTCCTCCTCTTCCCCCTCCTCCCCCTCCCTATACTTTCGCCCCTCCGCCTCTTCGTCGTCCTCGGCCGCTGCAGCCGCCGCCTCCTCCTCCTCGTCCTCTTCTTCCTCCTCCTCCTCCTCGTCGTCGTCCTCCTCCTCCTCCGTGTGCGCAAGCAAGAACAGTGCTCCTGCTGCGGGTGAAGGTGCTACCGACCTGCTTCAATGCGGACCAGCACGTCGCACCCGCTCGAGGACCCGCTGATTGCACTGCCAGGGTAACAGGTGCATCGCTAAGACTCTCGAGGGGATGGAGGAGGAAGATGAGGGGGAGAATGAGGTGATATGGATGGCGGAGGGGGGGGGGGGGGGGCAGAAGGAGGAGTCGGACGATGAGAAAATGATGAGCAATAATATACAAGGAAGAGAATGAGGAGCGGGGAGAACGGGGGGTGGAGGAGGAGGACAAGGACAGGATGAGGAGAAGGCGGAGGGCGAAATGGAAGCGAGGAGTAGGAGGACGGCGAGGAGGAAGAGGAGAAAAAGGGGAGAGATGGAAGAGGAAGCGCCCGCGAGGAGTCCACGGCGGCCGATGGCGTCCTCCGGCCTGCACTCTCTCACCGTGGAGGAGATGCTGACCAGCATTGGCTCTGGACATCCTTCTCCTTTTCTAGCTTTTGTTTTTTGTTTTTGTTTTTTTGTTTTCCATGTCGCGCCCTCTCACGTTCATTCTTCTTTATCCTCCTTCACCCCCTCAAATTCCCTGCGCGGGCCCCGAAGGACAGGCGCGCCCAGAGGGGGGGGCGCGGCTCGCGAGATGCATGGTGCAGGACAGATTTCTGAAACAAAACCCTTATCGGGCGTGGATTGTTGCATAGCGCGTTGCGCCCTTGGTTCTTGGGTCACGTGCACCTACCCCGTCGTTGCTGGACGTGAACTTCCTGGACGCTCTCGGAATCGGAATGACCGCCCTTGTAATCCAGCCACCACTGCAGCGCGTTATGCAGCAATTCCTGCCCGCGCCCGCGCCTTCCTGCCTTTTTCTGTCGTTGTGCAATTCAAATCGGGGGAGGGGGGAACGCGCGTGGGGCGGGGTGGGGGGGCTGCGGTTCGCTGCAGAACAGTGCGAAATCCAAAGACGCCGACCCCTCCCCCTTCGTAAGGCATGAGAGCGGAGTGAGGGCCCCTCCCAGCACGGCCCCCCCCTTCCCCCCGTGGCTGCATGCGGCGCAAGGAGGGGGGGGGGAGGGGGGGGGAGGTTCGAGGAGGGGGAAGAGGAGAAGGAGGAGGAGGGGAAGGAGGAAGAGAGGGAGGGGGGGAGGGGGAACACGAGGGGCACGGGGATGGGGAGGGGGAGGGGGGGGGGGGAGGAAGAGGGGGGCGGAGGAGGAGGAGGCGTCACCTATCGGAACGGCCCCTTACCAATCCTGCAAAACATTGTGGCGCCCATTCAGGATGGATTTGCTCACAGATCCATCGTCGATTTCGCGTCGCTCGGTTGTGGTGGGCCACGGCCGCAGAACATCGAGCGCGATCTCCACTTGCGGGCGCGGGGTCTCCTGGGCTTTCAACTCGACCCATATTATTATTTGAAATTGGATCTCCTGCTGGGGAACGACGAAGTCACAGAGACTGTAGATGTGCCGTGCTTACTGCCACGCGAAGTTCTGCACGCCCTGTCGCTAGCTGGGGCGCAACAGTTTCAAGTTTCAACCATGGGGCCTCGAGGGCCCGAGGAACTTGTGAAGTACTGGAAATGGGCACTGGCGAAAACAACTTGGGGTTCACGACGTCCAGCTTTGGATGGACGTACTCCAGGTGAACTAGACACGCTGATCCCAATCATGCTTTTCGACGACGGCGCGGAGGTGTACAGGAACAGTGAATTCTATGCAAACGCTGTCGCGCGCGCCGAACGAACGTGGGAGGGGCGGCGAGGGAATCCTCTCAGGGAGAACCTGGGAACTGATGGCTCGAGGAAAGGGAAAGTTGAAAAAGGCAAATTTCATTTGCTCGGGGCCCACCTTGGGCAAGCGTACTTTTTCACGTTTCGTTCTCCCCTTGCCGTCGGGATGCCTTGTGATATTGTGTCCCCGTTGTGTGCCGTGAGAGCCGTGCACATGTCCGTGTCGAACATCAAGGCGCGAGTCATTCGTGAAGTGTTGTCGCTCTTTGCTTGGAGCATACGTTTGTGTGAATTAGGCGTCGGTCCTTCTCGTGGCTATTATGGCGAAGACCTTCGGCAGTCTCAGAAAGACGCCATCAGGTATAAAATCATGAAACAAGTAATGGCTGGCGGCTACACTGCATGTTATACTGGCATCAAGCACGATACCAAAGCGAAAATGGAAGTTCACGGCGAGAAGCATTACTGGCAATGTACTTGGATATGCACGTCGTGTTTCGCCTGTAAGCCGTCGATGACAACGGGCCCATCACTTTGTTACGGGAACTTCAGGAAAGATGCACCGTGGAGGGCAACGAAATTATCGAATGATGCGTTTGAGCGGTTCTGGGGCGTGAGCGAACGCAGCCCAGCGTTCCAGATTAGGGGCCGCTGTCATGATATGTCTTACTGGGATTGGATGCACGTGGCGCCTCTGGGGATTCTGCGGGACCACTGCGCGATCCACATCTGGACGTGGGTCGGGCAGGCATTATTTCCAGAGGCTTGCCAGGGTTGCTCCCGATTCGACGATCCGATTCCTTTTCTTTGGCCCGTGCAAGCTCGCCTGATCACCGATCTCAAGCGGCCCGATATCGACCTGATCAGGGTCCGATCCCGCCCTATGTCTGGTGTTTCGCTTCGATCTAGCTCGGGCCTTCCAGTGAAGATCATCGAGGTCGGATGCTGCTCCTTCGAACGCGCAACTTGGCGGACGGCCGGGCCGCGCTTGAGAAGCTTGGCGATGAGGAGGGGGAGGGGGGCGCGGAGGAGAGGGAGAGGAGGAGGAGGAGGCGGAGGAGGAGGAGGAGGAGGGAGGAGGTGGAAACGGATTTTGGGGCGCCACCGGTCAGAGGCGACATGCCGAAGCGAATGCGGATGGGGAGAAAGCGTTTGGGAGGAGAGCGGTGAAAAAAAGGCTAGGGGGATGAGGGGGCGGATGATGACGATGAGGAGAGGTAGGAGGATGAGGAGGAGGAGGCGCGCGTCGCGGAAGGCATTGGTCGACCGGGAGATGGCTCTGCGGTGCTTGTGGAGGAAGCTCGAGAACTTCTGCACCGATCGTGGTTTGTCTAAACCGTGGGGCAGCAGCTTTACCCTCGCTTCCATCGGCGTCCCCGACGGGAAGGTGGAGTATCCAGAATTGTCGTCCCAATTCAAAGCTTCTGCCGTTACTACTATCATGCGCTTCGTTGCCCACATGTCGTTTGAATTCGAACCAGTTGACGCAGAAGCATCTCGAATCCGACGCGCCAACGCATGGGCTTTCGGAGAGATCCAATTCATTTTAGATATGGCGGATTGGCGGCTTGATCAATCAGAGGTCAGACGATTTGATTACGCATCAGATTTGCATGCGTTGTCATGGCAATGGCTGGCAAATGACGCCATTACTCATAATGTGATGATGTGGAAAATACGGCCCAAACATCATTATTTTTTGCCATGTGGTTGACCGCACAATCAAAGAAGAGTTGAATCCGTGTAAATTCCTTCAGAACGCCGCAGAGGAATCCTACGTGGGAGTTGTGAAGAGGATCGGGAAACAATGCCGCGGAAAAACAGTGTATGTCCGCTTGTTACAGCGTTTGCTTCTTTTCCTGAAGGTTCGGTGGAAACGTCGCAGAGAGTTTGGCGCGTGGAACCTCCGTGCGCGCTAGCCTTGTAGAGCTGTCAAGGGGGGAGAAGGGAGGGGGAGAAAGGCAGGAGAGGAAAAGGAGAAACGACAAGAGATGAGAGAGGAACTTGACTGGACTGGCAGCGGGGGCGGCGGCGCCTCGCTGTAGGCGCGCTCCACGACCAAGATGGGGAAGCCGAAATGATCTGCAAGCCGCGGTTCGGAAATTCTGCGCCCAAGGAATGTTTGCTTATGATTCTGTTCTAGGTGAAGCCCCCTTCCCCCCCCCCCCCGCACGCTGGGGAGGGGGGGGGGTGCGCGACTGCTGCAAAAAACATGTTGGCCTGCGGATTTCTGAACCGAGGTCTGTGGATCACGTCGGCTTCCTGTCCATTTTGTCCTGGCGGCCCGCGCACTTAAAGGATGTCGTGCTGCATAGAAGCACGGCAGACGTCGGCCGCCCATCTTGCATTCACCCCCCTCCTCATGCCCCGCCTCCTTGTTCTCATCCTTTCCCGCTGCCGGTCGAGGGGCATGAAGAGCACCGAGGAGATTGATGCAATGGTTGCTCGGTGGCATGCATGACGGTGAAAAAAACTGTTGTAGCTATAGAGTCAACGTGCATCGAGATTGCCAATGCTGATCCTGGTCCGACCATTCCTGCTCCAAGGATCGCGGCGCTTGCCTTCCATGGCCGACAGCGCCGCTGTCCTGGGACAGGGAATGGCCTGGCCATGATCAGCGTTGGCCATTGCATGAAAGAGAAGCTGCGGCTGTCCTGAGCTCGTCGATGCCGCTCTCGAGGCCCTTGCATCCCTGCGGATCTGCCGCGGGAGCGGCGGGCCTTCCCAGACGCCCTCAAATCCCAAAATATCAAATACAACCCCCATCAGGAAACCGAAGGCCCCCCCAGAAATTTTACACTCCCAAGGAACCATTCCCCCCTCCCCCCAGACATTCCCAAGGAACCCTCGCTTCTGCACTGCTCCCGCTCTGACCCCCAGGACTTGGAGGGGCGCCCCGTCCTCCCCCTCCCCCCTCGCTAACCCTGAAACGTCTGGAGTCCAAAGGCCTTGCGTCCTGACGCTTCTGGCGGGCGCCAGCCGCTATCTTTGGTTCGAGGCGCATCTCATCCTCCACCTCCTCCCTCCTCCTCTTGGTCCTCTTCCTCCTCCTCCCTCCTCCTCCCTCCTCCTCTTCCTCCTCCTCCTCCTCCCGCATAGTACATGAAGCATGGCGACCCTACGACTTAACCCAGCGTTTCACATTTCGCAGCCTTCCAGGGACCAGCACGCAAACAACGCTATAGAGCTTTCTAGCGGGTGCACGGTCGGACCTAGGACAGAAGAACATCCCTCAAGAACTTGAGATCCTCCGCCAGCCCAACCACACATGACATCCGAGGGTATCCTCCCCAGGATGCACAAGAGCATCCAACATACATGAAGAACACTAGGGTACCCTCCCCGAACCGACCTGAACCCGGAGGGCCCGAGGCGCACCCCCAGGGGCCTTCGACGCCCCCTGCAACCCCTATGGATCGCCCAAGCGGTCGCCAGGGTAAACACGAAGAGGATAACGATGAGGAGGGGCAGGGGGAGAAGGGGGCGGAGGAGGAGGGCCATCCAACTACGACTCCAACTACGACTCCAACACGAGTCCAACTACGACTCCAACCACGAGGAGGGGGAGGAAGAGGAGCAGGAGGAGGAGGAGGGATGGAGGAGGAGAGACCTCCTCCTCCTTCTCCCTCTTCCCTCCTCGGCCACTGTCCTCCCTCCTCTTCCTCCTCCTCCTCCTCCTCCTCCCCCTCCTCCCACTCCCCCTCCTCCCTTCCCTCCTCCCCCCCCCTCCTCCTCCTCCTCCTTCTCCTCCTCCTCCTCCTTCTCCTCCTCCTCTTCCTCCTTCTCCTTCTGCGACTCTTATTCGAAAGGGCTTGCGCCATTCCGCCGACCCCTCAGATGGAAGAAGCCCAGAGGTGAGTTCACTGTTACTTTGATTCTGGCTCTGTCTCTGACTTCTCCTCCTCCTCCTCGTCGTCGCCCCCCTCCTCCTCCCCCCCTCCTCCTCCCCCATCCTCCTCCTCCTCCTCCTCATCCCCCTCCCCGTCCTCCTCCTCCTCTTCCTGAGCCGCCAGCCGCCGCGTTGTGTTCGCGCCCAGCGCGGCTTGCGCATTCACGCGCCTCCCGTTTTCAGGTCATTTTTTTTTAAACGAGGAGGTATACAGCTCCGCTGAAAAGAGGACCCAACCAGATGCAGTTGTGAATGGGGCCGGTGCCGCGTCTTTCAAAACAAGAGTAGCCTGACGAAGGGCCCAACCAAATGCAGTTGTGAATGCTGCGTGCTTGCCATGGTATTTCAGAAAAAGACTTGAACGCATCGTCTCAAATGATAACCAAAACAACAGGGCGGCAAACTTTCGCACCGCACTGCCACTGTCACGACCGCTGCCGCTACCGCTGCCGATGCCACTGCCGCTGCCACTACCACTACCATTGCCACTGTCACTACCACTTCACTGCCAAGCCACTGCCACTGCCACTACCACTGCACTGCTGCTACCACTACCACTTTATTACCACCGCTCCAAACGAGGCCGAAAAGAAGAATGGGCCAAGAGAATCTCAAGCCCTCCTCCTCTTACTCCTCCGCCTCCTCTCATCCCTCATCGTCCTCATCATCCTCCTCCTCGTCCTGCTGCAGCCATGCTGCGTGGGGCGGGGCAGAGAACTGTGCGCCCATGGGACTGGGGGAGCAGGCATATGCCGAGCTGTGCGGATAGCTCCTGCCCCCCTCGATTGGCTGTAAGAAAGGAGAGGTTCGGCTGGCTAAGGGCTGGGCCGGACGGAACCGTACCGACCCCTCAACCCCCGAACCCGGGTCCCCCAGTCAATATCCCCAATGGCGCGGCCACGACCTGGCCACTGCCGTCGGCTCTCAATATGGCGCGGCCTCATCGCCCCACCGCGAGTATCTCAGTCGCGGCGGGGGCTTGAGGCGCGCAGGTTATCAGGGCGACGATGGATCAGGAGAAAGAAGAAAGATGCCAGGAGGGAACAAGAATGTGCACCGAGTGGGCATTACTACAGTATTACTCGAGTCTCACGCTTCCCCGAGATGAGAGTGAGATCCTCGGAAGAGGAGGGGCGAGGAGGAGGAGATGCGGGATGAGGAGGAAGAGGAGGAGGAGATCCTCGCTTCGCTCCTCGGCCTGAGGACGAGGATGAGGAGGAGGAGGAGGAGGAGGAGGAGGAGGAGGGGGAGGATGAGGAGGTCAACCTTGAAAAATCGGCGCCTTTCTTAAGGCCTGATCGTTCGACCAACCGGCGGCGTTCAACCCTGAACGCCCTCGGAGGGGTCGCCGCCGCACCAACGCTGCGCGAACCTTCCTGGCAGCGGGCCCATGGCCTCGCGGATCGCAGCCGCCGTGCGCATCCGCGGCGTGGAATCGCGTTTCGTGTAGCAAACGGCGTCCATGATCCGCTGCGTGCGGGGGCGCCGATGGTTGCCCCTCATCCTTCTCCCCCTCCCCCTCCCAATTCAAGACGCAAGACCGTTGGAAATCGCAGCCCCAAGGGTATCTCGGCAGGCCAACCAGCGAAAACAGCGACGGAGGAACCCCAGAGACAAAGACGCAAGGGCACCCTGGAGAGGAGGAGGAGGAGGAGGAGGAGGAGGAGGATGAGATCCTCGGATAGGTATAATAGGGCGCGCCCGCGTGGCAGAAGAGGAACAAGAGGATGAGCAGGAGCCACTAACGAATTGCAGTGCAACCGTAGCAACACAAACAACATGCCTCTTGTTAAACTCGTTTGTTCCGCTTTTTTCCCGGAAAGGGCGCCGGCCCAGGGTTCTCTTTTAGTAGGTAAACCTGTCCCCCGGTGCCAACTTGAAGGAGGCCGGCGAATTTTTTCCCTGATTAATATCGAGGTCGAAGGAGGCCGGCGAATTAAAATTTGAGGATGTCTCGAGCGAAACGCTTGTTTTTGAAATCCCGATCGCTAAATCACAGGGTTGCTGGACACCTCAGCCGACCACACCCAGCACGACCACACCCAGCACGACCCCACCACGCCACGACCCCACCATACGCCACGACCACACCCCAGCATCACGACCACACCCCAGCAACGACCCCACACCCCATCACGACCACATCCCAGCACGACCAACCCAGCACGACACGATCGATTAATCACAACAGGCGTGCGGAGCAACCCCAGCACGAACCCCACCCCAGCACGACCCCACCCAGCACGACACCACCCCAGCACGGACCACGCCCCCAGCACCGACCCCACCCTAGCACGACCATACCCCAGCACGACCACACCCCAGCACGACCAGACCCCAGCACGACCCAACCCCAGCACGACCCCACCCCAGCACGACCATACCCCAGCACGACCACACCCCAGCACGACCCGACCCCAGCACGACCCTACCCCAGCAAGACCACACCCCAGCACGACCACACCCCAGCACGACCTCACCACAGCACGACCACACCCCAGCACGACCACGCCCCAGCACGACCACGCCCCAGCACGACCACGCCCCAGCACGACCACGGCCCAGCACGACCACCCCCCAGCACGACTACCCCCCCAGCTCGACCACCCCGCAGCACGACCACCCCCAGCACGACCACACCCCAGCACGACCACTCCCCAGCACGACCACTCCGCCTTGGTTGAGTGGTTGCCTGTCGTCGTGGAATGTTTCGTGGGGTGTCTCGTAGAATGTTTCGCGGGGTGTCTCGTGAAATGTTTCGTGAGGTGTCTCGTGAATGTTTCGTGAGGTGTCTCGTGGGCTGTTTCGTGAGGTGTCTCGTGGGATGTTTCGTGAGGTGTTGCCCAGTTGGGTATCATGAAAACGTGTCCATGCTCCACATGTCTATATCCCTTTCCGGGTTCGTGGGTCCATCATGTTGTAACATGCGACGCTGCACCAACGGTCGACAAAGCTCCATTGAGGCCAACGCATGCCATTACGTGCGTGTCAATGTCCTGCAATGTCAACTTGTGACACGGCCGTTGCATGTTAGCAACTTGCCTACATGATTCTAAGGCGCCGCTTCGTGGCTCATGTATCCGGGAGCTCTGAGGAGGTTCCGGGAGCTGGGCCATGCGCAGCTCAAGATCCTCCAGGTATTCACGGCTGAGGCGGATCCCCACCCTGCGCGCCCGCGAGCGCGTTCTCGTCGCAGGTGAATGGGATTTGTCTCACGCGTGGCCGTCCCGCTGGCGGGATGCGTTTTTCCCCACCCGCCCGACCCTGCTGCGCGAGCGCACTGGCTTCGCAGTGGCTGCTAGTTGTGTCGAGGTTGGGCTGACCCAGCGCCAGGCTTGGGGGAGGCGTCGGCGAGGTTGCTCGGCTCCGCGACGCCGACTCGCGCTCACCCCACCGCCTGGCCTGGGCCTGCGCCAGTCGACGGTTGTGCCCTGCGTTAGCGCGGGCCCAGCCTCGACGCGACTTCTCGGCTACGAGAAATGCGCCTGTCAGCTTTTCTCCAGCTTAGATATTCCGGGCGCTTTCTGACGCCTTCCTGAGGCGATTTGAAGCCGAAATTCTTCGGAAACAGAACGCATGTGTGTTTCCCGGAAGGGCGTGGGCCCAGGGTTCTTTTTTAGTTTGTCAACTGTCCCCCGTGCCATGACTGAGGTGGGCCGGCGGATTCTTTTCCTGATAATTATCAGGGTCGAGGTGGGCCGGGGATTAAAATTAGAGGACGTCTCGAGCGAAACGCTTGTTTTTCAGAATTGGTTGAGGATGTCTCGAGCGAAACGCTGGTTTTGCAGAGTTGGGGGATGTCTCGAGCGGGGGCCTCGTGGGGGGCCAGAATTCAGAGGATGTCTCAAGCGAAATATTTGTTTTCTTGTGCCCCGATCGGCAAGGGGGGTATCCAACATGGTTGTCCGTCACTGGCGCCTCAAACGACCGCATGTTGGATATCCCCCTGGGTGGGCTGGAACCGTGAGTTTTTACGTGTGCAGGCCATCAGGGGGGTATCTAACGTGATGGTCCCGAGCTGGAATCACGTGTTTTCACGTGTCCAGCCCACCCAGGGGTGTATATAACATGGTGGTCCCGAGCTGGAACCACGTGTTTTAACATGTCCAGGCCACCCAGGAGGGGTATCTAGCATGGTGGTCCTGCGCTGGAACCGTGTGTTTTCACACGCCCAGGCCACCCAGGGGTGTATCTAACATGGTTGCCCAGAGCTGGCACCATGTGTTTTTACGTGTTCAGGCCACCCAGTTGGGTATCTAACATGATTGTCCCGAAATGAAGCCATGTGTTTTTTCGTGCCCAGACCGCCCAGGGGGGATATCCAACATGGCGTCGGGCCCAACGCCGAATTATGAGAAAACGCACGGGAGGCCCAAAAGCGCTACCCGAACACATATCCCAGTGATGTTTTCTTGCTTTGGGCAGGGGGTGGCGCTTTGGAGGCTTTTCCAGGGAAGACATTGCGAGGATGTCTCGAGCGGGAGCGCGAATTCAGCTTATCCAGGCCGAACCACGTGTTGTTACATGTCCTTGCCACCCATGGGGGTATCCAACATGATTGTCCCGAGTTTGCACCACGTGTGGTTACGTGTCCAGGCCACTCAGGGGTGTATCTAACATGGTTGCCCCGAGCTGGCACCACGTGCTTTTACGTGTCCAGGCCACCCAGGGGGGCATCTAACATGGTTGTCCCGAGCAAGGACCACGTGTTTTAACATGTCCAGGCCGCCCAGGGGTATATCTAGCATGGTTGCCCAGACCTGGCACCCACGTTTTTTAGTGTCCAGGCCGCCCAGGGGGGTATCTAACATGGATGTCCCGAGCTGGCACCACGTGTTTTCAAATGTCAGGCCACCCAGGGGGGAATCTAATATGGTGGTCCTGTGCTGGAGCCGAGTGTTTTTATGTGCCCAGGCCACCCAGTTGGGTATCTAACATGATTGTCCCGAAATGGAGCCATGTGTTTTTTCGTGTCCAGACCGCCCAGGGGGGATATCCAACATGGCGTCGGGCCCAACGCCGAATTATGAGAAAACGCACGGGAGGCCGAAAAGCGCTACCCGAACACATGTCCCAATACAGAAAAGTGGTGTTTGCTTGCACTGAACAGTGGGTTGCGCTTTGGGGGCCTCTCCAGGGAAGACATTGCGAGGATGTCTCGGGCGGGAGTGCGAATTCAGCATATCCAGGTCACGCAGGGGGGTATCTAACATGGCTGTCCCGAGCTGGAACCACGTGTTTTTCCATACCTAGGCTCTGCCTAGAGGGGCAGTGCACAGCGCCCCGGGCGGTTCCCCCAGTCCCCTGGGACCCAAACGAAAGCAACAGCAAAGGTAAAAGTGAAGGCAAAAGCGAAGGCAAAGCAAATGCATAGCAGAGCATAGCATAGCATATCATAGCATAGCATAGCGCAGCATAGCATAGTGCAGCATAGCATAGCATAGCATAGCCTAGCCTAACCCAGCATAGCATTGCGCAGCATAGCATAGCATAGCAGAGCAGAGCAGAGCATAGCATAGCATAGCGCTCCTGCAAGGAATCGAAGCAACACTCTACTACCGCTACTGCTACTACCACCGCTACCGCTACTACTCTTCTCGTTCAGCATAGCATTGCGCAGCATAACATCGAAGCAAAACTCTACTACCGCTACTGCTACAACTACGACGGTGAGGAGAATGAGGAGGACGGCGTTTACCGCTCCTACTAATGTTGCTTTCCTAGAGGCTCCAACTCCTAGGTAGGGTCGCACTGGGATAAGTTCATGCTCAGGCAACCCAAGGAGATCTCTAGCAGGATTGTCCCGAGCTGGAACCACGTGTTTTAACGTGTCCAGGCCAACCAGCGGGGTATGTACCATGGTTGTCCCGAGCTGGCACCACGTGTTTTTACTTGTCGCGGTGCGTCCCCGTGGCACGTCCCTTGGCACGTCGCTTGGCGCGTCTTTTGGAACGTTCCGCGGCGCGTCTTCCTGGCATGCCCCTTTGTCAATTAGCTTTGGGGCAGCTACTATGTGGACTATGTGCTCAGGCAGCTCGAGCTTAAGATTCAAAGCAGTTCGGTCAGGACTCGTATGCAACGCAGGACTCGATCCACAACACTATAGGGCACAATCGCGGCATGGCACATCGCAGCTCAGCGCGGCGCAGCACAGCACAGACTTCGGCACTGTACATCAAGATCGGTACACTCACTCAGCATTGCAATTTGGCACGTTCCTTGGCACGCGGTGCGTCCCCATGGCACGTCCCCTGGCACGTCGCCTAGCGCGTCTCTTGGACCGTTCCGCGGCGCGTCTTGCTGGCATGTGCCCCTGTCAATTAGCTCTGGGGCAGCTAATATGTGCTCAGGCAGCTCGAGCTGAAGATCCAGATCAGTTCGGCCAGGACTCGGATGCACAGGAGGACTCGATCCACGACGCTATAGAGCACAATCGCGGCATGGCACATCGCAGCTCAGCACGGTGCAGCACAGCGCAGCCTTGGGCACGGCACACCAATACCGATACATTCAGCATTGCAAGTTGGCACGTTCCTTGGCAGGTTCCGTGGCGCGTCCCGTGGCCAGTCCCCTAGGCACGTCGCGCGGCGCGTCCCTTGGCACGTCCCGTGGCACGTCCATTGGCACGTTCCGTAGCGCGTCCCCTTGGCACGTCCCGCGGTGCGTCCCCATGGCACGTCCCTTGGCACGTCTCGTGGCGCGTCCCTTGGGACGTTCCGCAGCGCGTCCTCCTGGCATGTTCCCTTGTACCTCTGGGGCAGCTGCTATGTGCTCAGGCAGCTCGAGCTTAAGATCCAGATCAGTTCGGTCAGGACTCGGATGCACAGGAGGACTCGATCCACGACGATATAGAGCACAATCGCGGCATGGCACATCGCAGCTCAGCACGGTGCAGCACAGCGCAGCCTTCGGCGCGGTACATCGAGATCGATACATTCAGCATTGCGGTTGCCCGTCGCCCAATCAGGTGTCGTTGAAACGTTGCCATGCCTTATATGTCTATATTCCTTTCAGGGTTCGTGGGTCGATCATGTTACGTGTTCAGGCCACCCAGGAGGGGTATCTAGCATGGTGGTCTTGCGCTGGGACCGCGTGTTTTCAAGTGTCCAGGCCACCCAGGGGGGGTATCTAACATGCATGGTTGTCCCGAGCTGGCACCATGTGTGTATGTGCGTACGTGTCCAGGCCACCCAGGGGGGGGTGTCTAACATGGTTGTCACGAACTGGAGCCGAGTGCGTTTACGTGTCCAGGCCGCCCATGGGGGGATATCCGACACGGCGTCGGGCCCAACGCGCCACCAAGGGGTGTGTCTGACATGGTTGCCCAGAGCTGGCACCCACGTTTTTATGTGTCCAGGCCATCCAGGAGGGGTATCGAACATGGGCGACCCGAGCTGGCACCACGTGTTTTAACGTGTCCAGGCCACACATGGGGTGTATCTAAACTTGTTGTCCCGAGCTGGCACCACGTGTTTTTACGTGTCCAGGCCACCCAGTGGTGTATCTAACATGGCTGTCACGAACTGGAACCGAATGTTTTTACGTGTTCAGGCCGCCCGGGGGGGGGGGGGTAGCTAACATGTCGTCGGGCCCACCGCCGAATTATCAGGAAATGCACGGGTGGCCGAGCAGCGCTACCCGAACACATGTCCCAATACAGACACGTGAGACACGGGGTGGCGCTTTGGGGGCATCTCCAGGGAAGACACTGCGAGGATGTCTCGAGCCTGAGCACGAAGTCAGCGTATCCAGGCCACGCAGAGGGGTATCTAACATGGTTGTCCCGAGCTGGAACTAAGTGTTTTTACACGTCCAGGCCACCCAGGGGGATATCAAACATGGTCCTCCCGAGCTCGCACCACGTGTTTACGTGTCCAGGCCACCCATGAGGGTATCTAACATGGTTGCCCCGAGCTGGAACCATGTGTTCTTACGTGTCCAGGCCATGCCCCAAACTTAGAACCACGTGTTGTTACGTGTTCAGGCCGCCCAGGAGAAGTATCTGACATGGTTGCCCCGAGCAAAAGGATGTGTTGAGGATGTCTCGAGCGAGCCACATGTCTTCACGTGCCCAGGCGGATGTCTAGCATGAGGTGGCACGTCCATTGGCACGTTCCGTAGCGCGTCCCCTTGACACGTCCCGCGGTGCCTCCCCGTGGCACGTCCCCTCGCACGTCGCGTGGCGCGTCCCTTGGGACGTTCCGCGGCGCGTCCTCCTAGCATGTTCCCCTGTCACTTAGCTCTGGGGCAGCTACGATGTGCTCAGACAGCTCGAGCTTAAGATTCAGATCAGTTCGGTTAGGACTCGGATGCAACGGAGGACTCGATTCACAACGCTACAGAGCACAACCGCGGCATGGCACATCGCAGTTCAGCACGGCGCAGCACAGCACAGCCTTCGGCACGGTACATCAAGATCGATACATTCAGTATTGCAAATTGGCACGTTCCTTGGCACGTTCCGTGGCACGTTCCGTGGCACGTCCCGTGGCGAGTCCCCCTGGCACGTCGCGCGGCGCGTCCCCTGCCACGTCTTGTGGCACGTCCATTGGCATGTTCCGTAGCGCGTCCCTTTGGCACGTCCCGCGGTGCGTTCCCATGCCACGTCCCCTGGCACGTCGCCTGGCGCATACCCTTGGACGCTCCGCGGCGCGTCCTCCTAGCATGTTCCCCTGTCACTTAGCTCTGGGGCAGATACTATGACTATGTGCTCAGGCAGCTCGAGCTTAAGATCCGTATCAGTTCGGTCAGGACGCAGATGCAAAGGAGGACTCGATCCACAACGCTATAGAGCACTATCGCGGCACGACGCATCGCAATTCAGCATGGCGCAGCACAACACAGCCTTCGGCACGGTACATCAAGATCGATACACTCAGCATTGCGTTTGCCCGTCGCCCAATCAGGTGTTTTTGCAACGTTTTTGAAACGTTGCCATGCCATACATTTCTATACTCCTTTCCGTGTTCGTAGGTCGATCATGTTTTCGTGTTTCCCGGACAGGGCTCCAGCCCAGGGTTCTTTTAGAGATTTTACCCCCGCGGGGACGACTTGAGACGGGCCTGCGAAATTATTCTGTGATGGAAAGCCAGGTGAAGTCCCATTCGGTTCGCGCGTGCACGCTCGAGGAAAATGTGCCTCCCATGTCGAATCCTCGTTGCCTAACGGGGTCCGCAGACCCCCGCTTTCCTTTTAAAAAAAGGTGCGGAGCGTTTTGCGCAGAATCCAAATAATATAACAATGTATGGAGACCCTGAAATCTCCGACGGGCCGTTGTGAAAGCATGGAACAGTTGACTTTGTGCGTGCCCGCTCGAAGATGGCGCGTCCCGCGCGCAGGAATGTGGAGGATGTCTTGAGCCCTGCGCTGCGCTTGTTTTGCAGAGGAAGGTTGGCTTTTTGCGTGCCCGCCCGCTCGAGAATGGCGCACCCTGCGTGCCGAATAGCTGAGGATGTCTCCGGCGAAACTCTTTTGTTGCAGCGCTTCAAAGGCCTGGGCGCCCCAGGATGCCCAGGTGGTTCTGGGAGTGCAGTCGGACCTTTATTTACAAAGGATCGTGGCTCCGGGAGCGCGGATGCTGCGTAATTTGCGATGGATCGTGGCCCTGGGAGCGCTGACGCAGCGTAATTGACGATGGATCCTGACCCTGGAGGCGCGAACCCAGCGTAATTTACAATGGATCGTGGCCTTGGCAGCGCGGACGCAGCGCAATTTACTAGAGCTCCTGGCCCTGGGTCAGGGACGTCCCGCGGCACGTTCCCTGACGCGTTTCCTGGCACGTTCCCTGGCGCGTGCCCTGGCACGTTCCCCGGCACGTTCTGTGGCGCGTCCCGTGGTGAGTCCCCCTGGCACGTCGCGCGGCGCGTCCCCTGGCACGTCCCGTGGCACACGTCAATTGGGCAGGTTCCGTGGCGCGTTCCCCTTTCCACGTCCCGCGGTGCGTCCCCATGGCACATCCCTTGGCTCGTCCCCTGGCGCGTCCCTTGAGACATTCCGCACCGCGTCCCCCTGGCATGTCCCCAAGCCAGTTAGCTCTGGGGCAACTAATATGTGCTCAGGCAGCTCGAGCTTAAGATCCAGATCAGTTCGGTCAGGACTCGGATGCAAAGGGGGACTCGATCCACAACGCTACAGAGCACAATGGCGGCATGGCACATCGCAATTCAGCGCATTCTGCTATGGATCCTGGCCTTGGAGGCACGGACCCAGCGTAATGTACAATGGATCGTGGCCCTGGCACAGCGTAATTCACGAGGGAGCGCGGCCCTGGGAGCGCGGACGCAGCGAAATTTTCAAGGGACCGTGGCCCAGGGAGAGCGGACGCAGAGTAATTCACAAAGGATCGTGGCCATGGGAGCGCGGACGCAGCGTAATTTACGAGGGAGCGTGGCCCTGCGAGCGCGGACACAGCGTAATTCACGAGGGAGCGCGGCCCTGGGATCGCGGACGCAGCGTAGTTTACAATGGAGTGCGACCCTGGGGGGCGGACGCAGCGCATCGTACAAGGGATCGTGGCCCTGGAACGGACGCAGCGTAATTTGCAAGGGATCGTGGCCCTCAGAGCGCGGACGCAGTGTAATTTACAAGGGCTTGTGGCCCTTGTGGGGCTGACACAGTGTAATTTACCGGGGAACGTGACCCCGGGAGCGTGGACACAGCGTAATTCACGAAGAAGCGCGGCCTTGGGAGCGCGGACGCAGCGTAATTGACATGGGATCGTGGCCCAGGGAGAGCGGACGCAGCGCATTGTACCAGGGATCGTGGCCCTGGGAGCACGGACGCAGCGTAATTTACGAGGGAACGTGGCCCTGCGAGCGCGGACGCATTGTAATTCACGAGGGATCCTGGCCCTGGGTCATGGGCGTCCCGCGGCACGTTCCTTGACGCATTTTCTGGCACGTTCCCTGGCGCGTTCCGTGGCGCATCCCGTGTCGAGTCCCCCTGGCACGTCGCACAGCGCGTCTCCCGGCACGTTCCGTGACACGTCCATTGGGCACGTTCCGTAGCGCGTCCCCCTTTCCACGTCCCGCGGAGCGTCCCCATGGCACGTCCCCTGGCTCGTCCCCTGGCGTGTCGCTTGGGACGTTCCTCGCCTCGTCCCCCTGGCATGTCCCCCTGTCAGTTAGCCCTGGGGCAGCTGCTATGTGCTCAGGCAGCTCGAGCTTAAGATCCAGATCAGGTCGGTCAGGACTCGGATGCAAAGGGGGACTCGATCCACAACGCTACAGAGCGGGTGTTGGCATGGCACATCGGCCAATTTGACGGCACGGCGCAGCACAGCACAGCCCTCGGCACATACGTCAAGAGTCGATACTCTCAGCATTGCACTTGACCGTTCGCCCAATCAGGTGTCTTGAAAGACGCAGCCATTTGCCTCTCACGTTTCCTGTTCCTTTCCGGGTTCGTGGAGCGATCCTGTTCTTCAGACCATGCCTGTATGAGGACCTGCCCGACCCAGCTCGAGATCCGGGGCCCCCCTTGGGCAGTGCCTCCTCGGCACAGGGCCGGTGCAGAGGCGGCGCGCTCGCAGGCCTGGCAGTGTGGTCCGCGTGAGCCCTCCCTCGAGGTCCGGGCGTTGCAGCTATTCTTCCACACGGGGTGTGCTCGCCGGGCGGCGGGCCCCTGGACCGTCTCGGGTCGATGGGGCTCGAGAAAGGGCGCAGAGAGATGGGATCCTGGGGTCCGGTCGTGGTTCTTCCCCGTGCTGCAGTGCCTGCGCGTCGTCGGAGCTCCGGGCTCTGCCCCTTCGGGCCGGGAGGGGAGGGCGGGGGGGGCGGGGGCGGGGGGGGGGAGTCCTCCGTCTCCGCGCCCTTCCCCTCGCCCCGGGGTTGTGCACGGACGAGCCCCCCCGTGGCGTTGCCCGTTTCGTTTTTGGCCAGAGGCACCCTCCCGCAGGGCCCGAGCAGAACCTCGGGCCTCGCATACGTCGAGGTCTCGAGCGCCCGCCCCGCCCCTCTTCCTTCCACTTGGGGGCCCCTGGCTGCCTCCACGGGTGCTCTTCAGTGGCACCCGCCATCGGATCCTCGGCGCCGCTCCGCCCGGCTCCGCTCCCCTCGCCCTCCCTGCCCTCCCTGGCCCCCGCCGCCCTCCCGCTCTTTCTCCCCACCCCCCCCCGCACCGCTGCACAAAAAAGGGGGGGAGGCAACCTGGCGCCGGCGTTCGCCCGGCGAGCCAGGGGCCCCCCGTTTTCTTTTTTTTTTTTTTTTACACGGCCGCGGCCCAACAGCCCAACGCGCCAGCACGACGGCGCACTCGTCCGGGGGGTCTCGTGGCCGCCGCCAGGCCTGGTCTCTCTCTCATCTCTCTCCTCTCTCGACGTACAGCGAGTCACGCCTTAATGTTCGAGAATCACTCATCAGCACTCAGCAGGACAGAAGAATAAAGACCCCTCCGACTCATCCTAATACTCATCCTCCTCTCATCAGACATACTCAAATAAAGTTCCTATGACTCCTCCGCTCATCCTCCTACTCCTCACCCCTACTGTAACTAAGAACTACTACGAAGTCCGCTCCGCCGTCCGCCCTCCGCATCACCTGGCCCTAGTTACTCCTCGCCTGCCTCCTCAGCGACAGCCACATCACGCCTCAAGCTCCCATCCTCCTACCTCCTCCTCCTCCTCCTCATCCTCCTCCCCTCCTCCTCCTCCATCCTATCCTCCTCCTCCTCCTCCCCCTCCTCCTCCTCCCATCTCCTCCTCCTCCTCCTCCTCCTCCTCCTCCTCCTCCTCCTCCTCCTCCTCCTCCTCCTCCTCCTCCTCTGCCTCCCCAGGCCCCCCTCGCGCCCCGCAGACTGCACGAGGGTCTCCGGGCCTCCCTCCTGCCCGCCCCTGCTGCCCCCCTCCCGCGACCCAGGCCCCTCCGGTCGTGAGCAAGATCACGGCGGGCCGCTTGTCCCTACAGTTGTTCTCCTTCTGAGGGGCCCTTGATCCCGGGCGGGCAGCGACTCGGAATAAAATCGGGGGCGGAAAAGAGGGGGGTGATGACTAGGGGGAGGTGGATATCATGGCGCGGGCCATGATATTTCCTTAGATTTCATGGCGGCCTTTATTATTTATTTTTTCCTTTTTTCCTTTTTTTTTTTTTTTCTTTTCTTCTTCCATTCTTTTTGTTTAATTTTTTTTTTTCTTTTACATTTAATTTTCTTTTTGTCTTTTTTTTTTATCTAATTTCTCTTCTCTTTTTTTTCTCTACTTTTTTGTTTTTTTGTTTTTTTGTTCATTTTACTTCTCTTCTTTTGTTTTTCTCTTCTTTCTTCTTGTTCCTTTACGTCCCTGGCCCCCCCGCTGGGCCGCGCACATGCCGCCGGTCATGATTTGCACCCCCCCTCTTGGACACCCCCCTCTTGGCCGCTCCCGATAAAAGTCCGTCCTGGGGAATCAGGCCGAGACCTCTCGGAGTCGGCGTCACATGGAAGAAGCACGACGTCGGGGGTCTGGGAGCAGCTGGGTGTTGCAGTGGTCCTTTCGCACCGGGCGGTTTCGCCCGATTTCGGGTCCCGGGGGCCCTCGCTGATCGGCCCGGTTCGCCCATGGTGCCCAAAAATTAGGGTCCGGGGTTCGGGCCCTGCGCTTTTTCGCTATGCTGAGCTGTCTTCGCAGCGTTCGGCTCCCAGGGTGTCCTTGGGTCCTCCGCCTCGCCCCCCCTCCCTTCCCCCTGGCCCCACCGCCCTCCTGGCCCTGCCTGCCCCCCTCCACAACACAGGACACCCACCATACACACACACACCACACACAAACAAACACACACACACACACGCACGCACACACACACACACACACCCACGCACACGCACACGCACACGCACACGCACACGCACACGCACACGCACACGCACACGCACACGCACACGCAAACGCACACGCACACGCACACGCACACGCACACGCACACGCACACGCACACGCACACGCACACGCACACGCACACGCACACGCACACGCACACGCACACGCACACGCACACGCACACGCACACGCACACGCACACGCACACGCACACGCACACACACACACACACACACACTTCAGGCAGGGCGCTCGGCGTCGCCCAGTGGCTGGGACTCCCACGCGCCCGACGACGCCTCGCTGGCGAGCTCGCGGCCACCGCCCGAGGAGGCCGGGCTGGGCGCCACCTCCTCGCTCCCTCCTGCCCTCCCTCTGCCCCCATCCATCGAGTGGGTTCCCGGAAAAGGCTAAGGCCCAGGGTTCTCTGTTGGTTCTGTTAAACAAAGGGCCGGGTTTTTACTTGCGACGGACCGGCGAATTTGTTTTGCGATGAGTAACGAGGTCGAGATGGGCTGGCGAATTAAGATTTGAGGATGTCCCGTGCGAAACGCCGGTTTTTGAAATTCGGATCGATAGAACAGGTGCGGGACACATGTGGGTCAGAGGCACGCGCGTGTGTTCCCATAGATTGGCCCTCTCCCGGGGCACGAATCCGTGTGTTTTCACATATGTTCCTATACATTGGCCTTCTCCAGGAGGCCCCACGAGGGCCCAGATCACCTAGGGTAGGGGTTATCTAACATGGTTGTCCCGAGCTGGAACCAGATGTTTTTACATGTCTTGGCCGCTGCCCAGGGGGCTATCTAACCTGGCATCGGACCCAACGCCGAATTATCAGGAAGCGCACGGGATGCCGAAAAGCGCTACCCGAACACACGTGTCTCAATGCAGAAAAGTTATGTTTTCCTTCTCTGGACAGGGGGTGGCGCTTTGGGGGCCCCTCCAGGGAAGACATTGCGAGGATGTCTCGAGCGGGAGCGCGAATTCAGCGTATCCAGGCCACGCAGGGGGGTATCTAACATGGTTGGTCCGAGCTGGATCCAAGTGTCTTTACGAGTCCAGGCCACCCAGGGGGGTGTCTAACATGGTTGTCCCGTGCAAGGACCACGTGTTTTAACGTGTCCAGGCCACGCAGGCGTGTATCTAACATGGTTGTCCCGAGCTGGCACCACGTGTTTTTACGTGTCCAGGCCACCCAGGGGGGGCATCTAACATGGCTGTCCCGGGCAAGGACCACGTGTTTTATCGTGTCCAGGCCACGCAGGCGTGTATCTAATATGGTTGTCCCGAGCTGGCACCATGTGCTTTTACGTGTCCAGGCCACCCAGGGGGGCATCTAACAGGGTTGTCCCAGGCAAGGACCACGTGTTTGCACGTGTACAGGCCATCCAGAGGTGTGTCTAACATGGTTGTCCCGAACTGGAGCCATGTATTTTCACGTGTCCAGGCCGCCCAGGGGGGTATCTAACATGGCGTTGGACCCAACGCCGAAATATTAGGAAACGCACGGGGGCCGAAAAGCGCTACCCGAAAACAGATCCCAATACAGAAAAGTTATGTGTTCTTGCTCTGGACAGGGGGTGGCGCTTTGGGACCCCTCCAGGGCAGACATTGCGAGGATGTCTCGAGAGGGAGCGCGAATTCAGCGTAGCTAGGCCACGCAGGGGGGTATCTAACATGGTTGCCCCGAGCTGGAACCAAGTGTTTTTACATGTCCAGGCCACCCAGGGGGATATCTATCATCGTTGTCCCGAGCTTGCACCACGTGTTTTAACGTGTCCAGGCCACCCAGGGGGGTATCTATCATCGTTGTCCCGAGCTTGCACCACGTCTTTTAACGTGTCCAGGCCACAGGGGGGTGTCTTACATGGTTGCCCAGAGCTGAATCCACACGTTTTTACGTGTCCAGGCCACCCAGGGGGATATCTTACATGGTTGCCCGGAGCTGAATCCACATGTGTTTACGTGTCCAGGCCGCCCAGGGGGATGTCTAACATGGTTGTCCCGAGCTTGCACCGCGTGTTTTAACGTGTCCAGGCCACCCAGGGGAGTATCTAAGATGACTGTACCGAACAAGGACCACGTGTTTTACAGTGTCCAGGGTTACCCAGGTGGATCTCTTACATGGTTGCCCGGAGCTGGATCCACGTGTTTTCCGTATCCAGGCCACGCAGGGGGGTATCTTACATGGTTGCCCAGAGCCGGCCCCACGTTGTTTAACGTGCCCTGGCCACCCAGGGCGGTATCTAACATGATTGTCCCGAATTGGAGCCACGTGGTTTTACGCGTCCAGGTCGCACAGAAGGGCTATCTAACATGGCGGAACCAGGTGCTCTAACGTGCCCAGGCCACCTAGGGGGTATCTAACATGGGACTCCTGGGGCCTTCCTGGGGGCCTGGAACGGACGTCTAACATGCCACTTGTTTTCACGTGTCCAGTTCGTCCAGGCGGATGTCTAGCATGAGGTGGCACGTCCATTGGCACGTTCCGTAGCGCGTCCCTTTGGCATGTCCCTCGGTGCGTCCCCGTGGCACGTCCCCTGGCACGTCGCCTGGCGCGTCCATTGGGACGGTCCGCGGCGCGTCCCCCTGGCATGTCCCCTTGTCAATTAGCTCTGGGGCAGCTACTATGTGTTCAGGAAGCTCGAGCTCAAGATCCAGATCAGTTCGGTCAGGACTCGGATGCAAAGGAATACTCGATGCACAACGCTGTAGAGCACAATCGCGGCATGGCACATCGCAATGCAGCATGTCGCAGCACAGCACAGCCCTCGGCATGGTACATCAAGATCGCTACACGCAGCATTGCAATCTGGCACGTTCCTTGGCACGTTCTGTGGCGGGTCCCGTGGCGAGTCCCCCTGGCACGTCGCGCGGCGCGTCCCCTGGCACGTCCCGTGGCACGTCCACAGGCACGTTCCGTAGCGCGTCCTCTTGGCACGTCCCGCGGTGCGTCCCCTTGGCACGTCCCCTGGCACGTCGCCTGGCGCGTCCCTTGGGACGTTCCGCGGCGCGTTCTCCTAGCATGTCCCTCTGTCAATTAGCTCTGGGGCAGCTACTGTGTGCTCAGGCAGCTCGAGCTCAAGATCCAGATCTGCTAGCTTTTTGCCATTTGCTGCATTGTCTTCGCAACGACGGATCTCAGGGTCTCCTGGCTCCTCCTCCGCCTCGCCCCCCTCCTTTCCTCCCACCCGCCCTCCTGGCCCCTGCCTGCCCCCCACACACACACATTTCAGGCAGGGCGCTCGGCGTCGCCTGGCGGCTGGGACTCCCGCGCGCCCGACGACGCCTCGTCGGCGGGCTCGCGGCCACCGCCCGAGGAGGCCGGGCTGGGCGCCACCTTCTCGCTCCCCCCTGCCCTCCATTGTTTCTTCGACTACACGTAAGAGTGACCCTTCGCCAGAGTGACCTTTGATGCGGGCCCACTGAGGTCCCCCGGTCGCCTAACGCGAGGCAGCTTTGGCGCTTCTTGCACGCCTGTGTTTGGCTCCTCCGCGGACCCCAAAAAGCCGCGCACCAAAGGTCACTCTTACCCAGGGTCACTCTTGCGTATAGCCGGCCTCTGCCCCCTCCCTCGAGTGTTTTTCCCAACCATCCTGTGATGTTGGGTCCTCGTTTTGAAGAGACAGCGCCCCGCGTCACTTCTCTCCTCCTCTCCCTCTCTCCTCTTCTCATCATCATCATCATCATCATCATCATCATCATCATCATCATCATCATCATCCTCCTCATCCTCATCCTCATCCTCATCCTCATCCTCAGTATCATCATCATCATCATCATCATCATCATCATCATCATCATCATCATCATCATCATCATCATCATCATTATCATCATCATCATCAGCATCATCATCAGCATCAGCATCAGCATCAGTATCATTATCATCATCATCATTATCATCCTCATCATCATCCTCATCCTCATCACCATCATCATCATCTTCATCATCATCATCGATGTCGTAATCATCATCATCATCATCATCATCATCATCATCATCATCATCATCATCACCATCACCATCACCATCACCATCACCATCACCATCACCATCATCACCATCACCATCACCATCACCATCATCGTCGTCATCGTCGTCATCATCGTCGTTATCGCCGCCATCATCATTACCGTCAGCATCATCCTCCTCATCATCATCGTCGGTGCACCCCTCACGATGATCGTGGCCCCATAGGGGGCTCCACCGACGGCCCCAGTAGCGCAGCCCGCATGCGTCACGCACACCCACTTCGCCACACCCCTCAAACGTTTCGTGGCCCCATAGGGAGCTCCACCGACCGCTCCAGTAGCGCAGCCCGCATGCGTCACGCACACCAATTTCGGCACACCGCTCACACGTTTCGTGGCCCCATAGGGAGCTCCACCGACCGCCCCAGTGGCGCAGCCGCCATGCGTCACGCACACGCATTGCGGCACACCCCTCACACGTTTCGTGGCCCCATAGGGAGCTCCGCCGAAGGACCCAGTGGCGCAGCCCGCATGCGTCACGCACACCCATTGCGGCACACCCTTCACACGTTTCGTTGCCCCCTGGGGAGCTCCAGCGACCGCCTCAGAGGCGCAGCCCGCGTGCGTCACGCACACCCATTGCGGCACACCTCTCATACGTTCCGTGACCCCGTAGGGAGGTCCCCCGACGGCCCCAGTGGCGCAGCCCGCATGCGTCACGCACACGCATTGCGGCACACCCCTCACACGTTTCGTGGCCCCATAGGGAGCTCCGCCGAAGGACCCAGTGGCGCAGCCCGCATGCGTCACGCACACCCATTGCGGCACACCCTTCACACGTTTCGTTGCCCCCTAGGGAGCTCCAGCGACCGCCTCAGAGGCGCAGCCCGCGTGCGTCACGCACACCCATTGCGGCACACCTCTCATACGTTCCGTGACCCCGTAGGGAGGTCCCCCGACGGCCCCAGTGGCGCAGCCGGCATGCGTCACGCACACGCATTGCGGCACACCCCACACACGTTTCGTGGCCCCATAGGGAGCTCCACCGACCGCCGCAGTGGCGCAGCCCGCATGCGTCACGCACACCCATTGCGGCACACCCCTCACACGTTTCGTGGCCCCATAGGGAGCTCCACCGAAGGTCCCAGTGGCACAGCCCGCATGCGTCACGCACACCCGTTTCGGCACACGCCTCACACGTTTTGTGGCCCCATAGGGAGCTCTACAGAAGGCCACAGCGCCACCGCCCGCATGCGTCACGCACACCAATTTCGGCACACCCCTCACACGTTCCGTGGCCCCACAAGGAGCTCCACCGACCGCCCCAGTGCCACCGCCCGCATGCGTCACGCATTCCCAATTCGGCGCACCCCTCACACGTTTCGTGGCCCCATAGGGAGCTCCACCGACCGCCCCAGTGGCGCAGTCCGCGTGCGCCACGCACACCCATTGCCGCACACCCCTCACACGTTTCGTGGCCCCGTAGGGGCTTAGGGAGCTCCACCGAAGGCCCCAGTGCCACCGCCCGCATGACTTTCGCACACCCTTTGGGCACCCCTCTCACACGTTTCGTCGTGGCCCCATAGGGAGCTCCACCGAAGGCGCTAGTGGCTGCGTTCACATGCGCGTACCGCACCCATTTCGGCATACCCATCACACGTTTCGCGGCACCACAGCGAGCTCCACCGACGGCCCCAATGGTTGTGTTCGCATGCGCCCACCGCACCTATTTCGGCGCACCTCTCACGCGCTTCGTGGCCCCATAGGGAGCTCCACCGAAGGCCACAGTGACTGCTTTCGCATGCGCCCACCAGACAAATGTGGGCACACCCCTCACACGTTTCGTGGCCCTGTAAGGAGCTCCTCCGAATGCGGTGCATACAACGGCGGTGCTCACAACTGCATATGGCTGGGTTTTCCGCCAGGCTAATTTCCCTGAAAGGGCTAAGGTCTAGGCATCTCCTTTAGTTTGTTAAACAAAGGGCCGGGTCTTTACTTGCGACGGGCCGGCGAATGACTTCTGCGATGAATAAAGGTCCAGACGGGCCGGCGACTCAAATTTTGAGGATGTCGCGGGCGAAACGCTGGTTTTTGAAATTCCGATCGATAAAACACAGGGTGCGGGACACATTTGGGTCAGGGCACGAATCAGTGTGTTTCTATGTGTGTTCCCATAGACTAGCCCTCTCCATGTGCTTTTACGTATATTCCTATGGGTTGGCCCTCTCCAGGAGGCCCCACGAGGGTCAGGTCACCCAGGGGGGTATCTAACATGGTTGTCCCGAGCTGGAACCACGTGTTTTCACGTGTCCAGGCCGCCCAGGGGGGTATCTGACATGGCGTCGGGCCCCGTGCCGAATTATCCGGAAACGCACGGGGGGCCGAAAAGTGCTACCCGAACACGTATCCCAATCCAGAAAAGTTATGTTTTCTTGCTCTGAACAGGGGGTGGGTGGCGCTTTGGGGGCCCCTCCAGGGCAGACATTGCGAGGATATCTCGAGCGGGAGCGTGACTTCTGCGTATCCAGGCCACGCAGGGGGGTATCTAACATGGTTGTCCCGAGCTGTCACCACGTGTTTTTACATGTCCAGGCCACCCAGGGGGGTACCAAACATGAAAGTCCCGAGCAAGGACCACGTGCTGTAACGTGCCCAGGTCACTCAGGGGTGTACTTAATCTGGTTGTCCCGAGCTGGCACCACGTGTTTTTACATGTCCAGGCCGCCCAGGGGGGCATCTAACCTGATTGTCCCGAATAAGGACCACGTGCTTTAATGTATTCAGGCCGCCCAGGGGTGTGTCTAATATGGTTGCCAGGAGCTGGCACCATGTGTTTTTACTTGTCCAGGCCACCCAGGATGGCATCAAACATGGTTGTCCCGAGCAAGGAGCATGTGTTTTAACTTGTCCAGGCCACCCAGGGGTGTATCTAACATGGTTGCCCAGAGCTGAACCCACGTGTTTTTACGTGTCCAGGCCGCCCTGGGGGTATCTAACATGGCGTCGGACCCAGTGCCGACTTATCAGGAAACCCAGGGGGGGGGGGGGAATGCGAAAAGCGCTACATATCCCAATCCAGAAAAGTTATGTTTTCTTGCTCTGAACAAGGGTGGCGCTTTGGGGGGCCTCTCCAGGGCAGACATTGCGAGGATATCTCGAGCGGGAGCGGGAATTCTGCGTATCCAGGCCACGCAGGGGAGTATCTGGCATGGTTGTCCCGAGCTGGCACCACGTGTTTTTACGTGTCCAGGCCACCCAGGGGGGTAGCGACCATGATTGTCCCGAACAAGGACCACATACCTTAACATGCCCAGGCTACTCAGGGGTATATCTAACATGTCTGTCCCGAGCTGGTAACATGTGTTTTTACGTGTCCAGACCACGCAGGGGGGTATCTAACATAGTTGTCCCGAGCTGGAACGACGCGTGTTTACATGTCCAGGCCACCCAGGGGGGATATCTAACATGGTTCCCCTGAGCTGGAACGATGTGTTTTTACGTGCCCAGGCCACCTAGGGGGATATCTAACATAGTTGTCCCGAGCTGGAACCACGCGTGTTTACATATCCAGGCCACCCATGGGGGATATCTAATATAATTCTCCTGAGTTGGAGCGATGTGTTTTTACGTGCCCAGGCCACCAAGGGGGTATCAAACATGGTGGCTCCGAGCTGGAACCACGTGTTTTTACATGTCCAGGCCACCCAGGGGGATATCTAACGTGGTTCTCCCGAGCTGGAACCATGTGTTTTTTCGTGTCCAGGCTACCCAGGGGGGGATCGAACATGGTTGTCTCGAGCAGGGACGACGTGTTCTAACGTGTCCAGGCCACCCAGGGGGATATCCAATATGGTTGCCCCGAGCAAGGACCACATGTTTCTACGTGTCCAGGCCACTCAGGGGGGTATCTAACATGGTTGCCCAGAGCTGGTCCCACGTGTGTTTACGTGTCCAGGCCACCCATGGGGGTATTTGACATGATTGTCCCGAGCTGGAACCACGTGGTTTTACGCGTCCAGGCCGCACAGGGGCGTTTTTAATATGGCGGAACCAGGTGCTTTAACGTGCCCAGGCCACCTAGGGGTATCTAACGTGGCCTCCTGGGGCCTTCCTGGGGGCCTGGGCCGGACGTCTATTATGAAGATGTGTTGAGGATTTCTCGATCGAATCGCATGTTTTCTTCACGTGTCCAGTTCGCTCAGGCGGATGTCTAGCGTGAGGTGGCACGTCCATTGGCACGTTCCGTAGCGCGTCCCCTTGGCACGTCCCTCGGTGCGTTCCCGTGGCACGTCCCCTGGCACGTCACCTGGCGCGTCCCTTGGGACGTATCGCGGCGCGTTCTCCTGGCATGTCCCCCTGTCAACCAGCTCTTGCGCAGCTACTACGTGCTCAAGGAGCTCGAGCTCAAGATCCAGATCAGCTCGGTCGGGACTCGGATGCAAAGGAGGACTCGATCCACAACGCTATAGAGCACAATCGCGGCATGGCACATCGCATTTCAGCACGGCGGAGCACCGCACAGCTTTCGGCGCGGTACATTACGATTGATACACTCAGCATCGCAATTTGGCACGTTCCTTGGCACGTTCTGTGGCGCGTCCCGCGGCGAGTCCTCCTGGCACGTCGCGCGGCGCGTCCCCTGGCACGTCCCGTGGCGCGTCAATATACACTTACCGTAGCGCGTCCCCCTTGGCACGTCCCGCGGTGCGTCCCTTTGGCACGTCCCTTGGTACGTCCCCTGGCGCGTCCCTTGGGACGTTCCGCGGCGCGTCCTCCTGTCATGTTCACTTGTCAAGTAGCTCTGGGGCAGCTGCTATGTGCTCAGACAGCTCGAGCTCAAGATCCAGATCAGTTCGGTCAGGTCTCACAACGCTATAGAGCAGAATCGCGGCATGGCACATCGCATTTCAGCACGACGCAGCACAGCACAGCCCTCGACACGGTACATCAAAATCGATACATTCAGCATTGCAATTGCCCGTCGCCCAGTCAGGTGTCTTTGGAACGTTGCCATGCCTTACATTTCTATATATTCCTTTTCCGAGTCGTGGGCCGATCATGTTGATATATATATATATATATATATATATATATATATATATATATACACATATATATACACATACATACAGACATACATACATATACATCTATATAACTATGTAAATATATACATATCAAGGAAAGGGTTCCAGCCCAGGGTTCTCTTTTAGAGGTTGTACCCCCAGGGACGACTTGTGACGGGTTGGCGAAATTGTCTTGTTATAAGAACAAGGTGAAGTCCCACTCGGCGTTGAAATAATGCGTTTCGCGCGTGCCCGCTCGAGGAGCATGTGCCCCCCCCATGTCGGATCCTCGTTGCCTAGTGGGGTCCGCAGACCTAGAAGAAGAGGGTGCGGAGCGTTTTGCGCAGAATCCCAATACAATAGCAAGGTATGGAGACCCTGAAATCTTAGACAGGCCGTTGTGAAAGCATGGCGCAATTTATGTGTTGCGTGCCCACTCGAAGATGGCGCGTCCCGCGCGCATGAGTTTCGAGGATGTCTCGAGCCCCGCGCCTGTTTTGCAGAAGGAATGTTGGCGTTTTGCGTGCCCGCTCGGGGATGGCGCACCCTGCGTGCCGAACATCTAAGGATGCTTCGGGCGAGCCGCTTGTGTTGCAGCGCTTGTCCAAGTGGTTCTGGGAGTGCAGTCAGACTTTTTTTTCACTAAGGAACGTGGCCCTGGGAGCGCGGATAATTTGCGCAGGATCGTGGCCCTGGGAGCGCGGACGCAGCGTAATTGACGATGGATCCTGGCCTCGGAGGCGCGAACCCAGCGTAATTCAACAGGGAACGTGGCCCTGGGAGCGCGGACACTGTGTAATTCACGAGGCAGCGCGGCCCTGGGAGCGCGGACGCAGCGAACTTTTACGAAAACATCATAATCTGGGAGAACGGACGCAGCGTAATTTACGAGGGAGCGCGGCCATGGGAGCGCGGACGCAGCCTAATTTACGAGGGAGCGCGGCCCAGGGGAGAAAACAACGCAATTCACGAGGGGACGTGGCCCTTGGACCGCGGACACAGCGTGATTCACGAGGCAGCGCGGCCTTGGGAGCGCGGACGCAGCGTAGTTTACAAGGGATCGTGGCCCAGGGAGCGGACGCAGCGCAATGTACAAGGGATCGTGGCCCTGGAAGCGCGGACGCAGTGTAATTTACGATGGATCGTGGCCCTGGCAGCGAAGACGCAGTATAATTTTCAGTGGATCGTACGTAGCCCTTGGGGGGCTGACACAACGCAATTTACTAGGGAACGTGACCCTGGAAGCGCGGACACGGCGTAGTTCACGAGGGAGCGCGGCCCCTGCGAGCGCGGACGCATCGTAATTCACGAGGGAACCTGGCCCTGGGTCAGGGGCGTCCCGACGCAGTGTAATTTAGAAGGGCTTGTGGCCCTGGGGGGCTGACACAGTGTAATTTACCGAGGAACGTGACCCCGGGAGCGTGGACACAGCGTAATTCACGAGGAAGCGCGGCCTTGGGAGCGCGGACGCAGCGTAGCTTACATGAGATCGTGGCCCAGGGAGAGCGGACGCAGCGCAATGTACGAGGGATCGTGGCCCTGGGAGCGCGGACGCAGCGTAATTTACGAGGGAACGTGGCCCTGCGAGCGCGGACGCATTGTAATTCACGAGGGATCCTGGCCCTGGGTCATGGGCGTCCCGCGGCACGTTCCTTGACGCATTTTCTGGCACGTTCCCTGGCGCGTTCCGTGGCGCATCCCGTGTCGAGTCCCCCTGGCACGTCGCACGGCGCGTCTCCCGGCACGTTCCGTGACACGTCCATTGGGCACGTTCCGTAGCGCGTCCCCCTTGGCACGTCCCACGGAGCGTCCCCATGGCACGTCCCCTGGCTCGTCCCCTGGCGTGTCCCTTGGGACGTTCCTCGCCGCGTCCCCCTGGCATGTCCCCCTGTCAGTTAGCTCTGGGGCAGCTAATATGTGCTCAGGCAGCTCGAGCTTAAGATCCAGATCAGGTCGGTCAGGACTCGGATGCAAAGGGGGACTCGATCCACAACGCTACAGAGCACAATGGCGGCATGGCACATCGCAATTCAGCATGGCGCAGCACAGCACAGCCCTCGGCACGATACGTCAAGATCGATACTCTCAGCATTGCAATTGCCCGTCGCCCAATCAGGTGTCTTGAAGACGCCGCCATGCCTTACGTTTCTATGTTCCTTTCCGGGTTCGTGGATCGACCCTGTTCTTCCAGAGTCTGCCTGTATGAGGACCTGCCCGACCCAGCTCGAGATCCGGGGCCCCCCTTGGGCAGTGCCTCCTCGGCACAGGGCCGGTGCAGAGGCGGCGCGCTCGCAGGCCTGGCAGTGTGGTCCGCGTGAGCCCTCCCTCGAGGTCCGGGCGTTGCAGCTATTCTTCCACACGGGGTGTGCTCGCCGGGCGGCGGGCCCCGGGACCGTCTCGGGTCGATGGGGCTCGAGAAAGGGCGCAGAGAGATGGGATCCTGGGGTCCGGTCGTGGTTCTTCCCCGTGCTGCAGTGCCTGCGCGTCGTCGGAGCTCCGGGCTCTGCCCCTTCGGGCCGGGAGGGGAGGGCGGGGGGGGGGCGGGGGCAGGGGGGGGGGGGAAGTCCTCCGTCTCCGCGCCCTTCCCCTCGCCCCGGGTGCATGGGCGAGACCCTCCTGCGCTCCTGTGGCGTTCCCCGTCTCGTGTTGGCCAGAGGCGTGTGTGTGTGTGTCCTTGGGCCCCTGGCCAGGCCCACCCAAAGGCGCGCCGATGTGGGCATCCGTGCAGAGTCGTGGCAGGGGGGCAGGCAGGCGTTTCCCGATCTTCTCGATGGCGCCCCTTAGGAATTGCGGGGGGCCCCGCAGGTTCGCCGAGGACGGAGGGGGCGGGGGGCTTCTTCGGCCGACGCCACGGGTGCGGAGCGCGAGAAGAGAGGAGGGCTTCGCTGCGTGCGGGGCTCCCTTCCCGTCCCAGATATGCGATGTCGTGATGTGTTCCAGCACCTGGTCTGGAAGTCCCGATTCGGTCCCGGGGACCAGTTTTAGCCCCCAGGGCTGAAAACAACCTAAAACGTCCCGTCTTGATTTTGCTTCACGACGCGGGCTTGTCTTGGACAGTTGTTGCTGTTTTTGTCCCCCCGGTTCTGGCGCCGTTTCTGTGTCCGTTCCGTCGCCGATGTTTTTCCAGTTCCGGCTCCAGCTTCGATTCTGGAGCAGTCTTTTCTCGTTTCGGTGAAGCGTTTTTCTTTTGCACCGCTTTTCTTCTCAAGATCCAAGGTTCTGGTAAAACGATTTGAAAAAAGCCTGGTCGTTTCTGATATCCACTGAGCTCTGAGGCCCATGTGACGCCAGTCTAGGCCTCCTATATGGGGTCCGAGTAGATGGGGTCGGAGGGTCTCGCCGCATCGCCGATGCACCAGCGATGCGGCTCGATGTGGAGCCCGATGTTCTCCACGCCCATGGCGCCGATGCCTCGCCGACGTCGCCGATGCATCGCCGGTGCGGCCCGATCCCCCGACCCCATCTGCTCTGGGTTTCTTAATAAGCATGGGGGGGTACCCCCCCGACGGGGATCAACCTCGCCTCGTCGTCGCGCCGCGCGCGGCGGCTGCCCGCGACGGGGGCCGATGTGGGGCTGTCGGCGGGAGTGACGCCCCCCCGACGCTTATTAAGAAACTCGGAGTGCTCGGACCCCATCCGGGAGGCCTCCAGTCGGCTCGTGGTTCGCAAGCTGCTCCCTTCCCCCGTCGCCGGGCCCGTCGGCCCCGCAGCGGTGGGGCGCCAACTCCGATCACGGCATCGCGGCCGCCGCGAGGCGCCTCTCGACTGCGGCTGGGCCGCCGCGCCCCGCCAGAGCTGGAGCACCTGTGCTGCAGCGCGCGCGCTCTCGCGCTCCCTCTCCCTCTCGCTCTCTCGCTCTCTCGCTCTCGCTCACTTGCTCACGCTCTCGCGCTCACGCAGCTGGAACAGAGCTGGAACACCGTGTTCTCTCTCGCTCTCTCTCACTCTCTCTCTCTCTCTCTCTTTCTGTCTGTCTGTCTGTCTGTCTGTCCGTCTGTCTCATATTTCATCGCTTCGCTCATTCCACTGGCCCAAATCTTGCCATCGCTGGCGCTTGCCAGCGCCTTCGTGGCCCATGCGGCGCTGCTTGGCGTTCATATATATATATATAGAGAGAGAGAGAGAGAGAAAGAAAGAAAGAAATAAAGAAAGAAAGAGAGAGAGAGAGAGAGGCGTGGCGACAGCAGGCATGGATGTGAAGTAGTTGCTTTGAAGCTTGTCGTGGAGGTTTGGGCCTGTACTGCTCACCGACATGGCTAAGTTCTGGGTCAGAGTCCTCGGAGATGCTTTTGGGGGTCTCTTCGGAGCGCCCTCGGGAACTTCTGAAGGGCAGTTCTGGGGACTCTTGGGAGCGTCTTGGGAGCATCTTTGGGGTCTCTTGGGGCTTCATAGGGGCCTCTTGGCGGCCTCTCGGGGCCTCTCGGGGGCCTTTGGGGGACCCCTTGGTGCCTCCTGGGGGCTTCTTGGGGCCGAGGGCTCGAACTGTCCGTTCGTGTCCCCCGTCTGGGTTCCTTTCGGGAGCCGTCATCGGGACCTCTTGGGCCGTTTTTGGAGGCCTCTTGAGCCGTCTTGGGCTCTCTTGTGCCGTCTTAGAGCCCGCTTAGGGGGCCTCTTAGGGGCGATCTTGGGGCCTCTTAGGCCGTTTCTGAGCGTCGGGAAGCTGCAAAGGCGAGAATGCCAAAATCCTTCCAAAAACCGAGGGAACTCTATGACTTTTGCATGTTGGGGGCTCTTGGATGGCTCTTGGGCCGTCTTAGGCCCATGTTTGGCGTCTTGGAGCGATCTGGTAGTGTCCAGGACACCTCCTGGACCATCTTGAGGGCCTTTGGGGAGGCCCCTTGGCCCTTCTTGAGGCTTTACGGGGGGCCCCGAGGGGCGGCGCCCAGGAGGAGCAAGACCGTCTCTGATCCGACCTTGCCGGGGTACTTGTTGGCCGGGGACCCCCAGGGGCGGCCCCAAGCGCGCGCGAACTAGAACACTCTGAACCAGTCACCGCAGATCTCATCACGCCTTTGGCCCGTTGGGCCGGCGACTTATCATCATTCTTGTCCTCCTCCTCCTCGTCATCATCATCATCATCATCATCAGCAGCATCAGCATCAGCATCAGCATCATCATCATCAACATCAGCAGCAGCAGCATCATCATCATCAGCATCATCATCATCATCCTCGTTTCCTCCCTCCTCCCTCACCCTTCCCTTTTCCCTCCACCTTCCCTCCTCTCCCCATTCCCTCGTCTCTCTCCCCCCCTGCTTCCTCCCTATCTCTCTCTCTCTCTCTTTCTCTCTTCTTCCCTCTCCGTGCGTATGTATACTATAGAACCCCTCCTTGCCTCTTCCCCCCTTTACTGGGGACCATCTTGCCATCCCGCTTCTTCACGCTCCCGAGGCGCAGGGGCCCCCTCCCCCCGCCCGCGATTCCCCCCCCCACCCCAGAGGCATGGGGAGAAGAGCTCCACCTCGATTCTCTGCAAGACCTTGGCAGTCGGGTTTGCGCTCACCTCCCCTGTTCGCTGCCTCCCCCCCTCTCCGCCGTTTCGGGCCCCCGGACCCTCACAGATCGATCCGGCTCGAAAAATGAATGAGAAAGATGGGTACCCCCCCCCCCCGGGTCATACTCTTAGCGCGTAGTTGGGAATACGCCTATACGCGCTAAGTGCTCCGCAATGAGCGTGTACCCTGCGTGGTTGGTACTTTGCGTGTATATCCGAGAGCTGTTTCACCCGACCTTACTCAGCGTATACGCCCATGCGCTGCTTAGCGTGTCAACGGCTTCGGTTTCGCAGGGCCCGAAACCGTTCACACCCGGAAGCAACCCCCTCGGCCATTTCACCAGAGGGTGGCATCTCACATCTCACCTGAGGATCCCACCGCGCTCCCGCGGCCGTCATGGTCGTCGTCGTCGTCGTCGTCGTCGTCGTCGTCGTCGTCGTCGTCGTCGTCGTCGTCGTCGTCGTCGTCTGCTCGACCAGCCGCGCGCGCGCGCCCCTCTCCCCCGCGAAAGGCCGCGGCGCGCCGCCCGGCGCCGCCCAGCGGCCTGGCGCCGCCCGCGCCCGCCGACGACGCCTCGTCGACAAGCTCGGGGCCGCCGCCGGTGGAGGCCTGCCGTGGGCGAAGCGCGCGCAGACGGGCCGAGGCGCAGGCTGGAG
>CAUYUJ010015467.1:0-2500 GCA_963575745.1 Prorocentrum cordatum
GGAGGAGGAGGAGGAGGAGGAGGAGGAGGAGGAGTCAGGAGTCAGGAGTCAGGAGTCAGGAGTCAGGAGTCAGGAGTCAGGAGTCAGGAGTCAGGAGTCAGGAGTCAGGAGTCAGGAGGAGGAGGAGGAGGAGGAGGAGGAGTCTTACGGTGTTGTGGCAGGGCTGCGTCTCAGCCCTTTGCCGAGGGAGGCTCGGCCCGCCGCCTCTTGCCGCTGCCACGCCGCGCGGCCCCCCCCGCTCCCTGCGCGGCGGCTCCGGGCCCCGAGGCTGCGCGGAGGGCCCTGCCGGGCTCCGCACCTCCCCCCACGATCGGGACGACCGACATGGGTACGGAAAGAATGGGCACAATGCCCAGCAGCAGTTCGCTTGTGGGGGAAACCCCACCTGCTCGACACAGTCGCCCCAGAAGCAGCCACGATCCACTCCAGGGGGGGGGAGAGGGGGTTCGGGGGGCCCGCGCCGATCGGCAAAACAATACAAAAACGCTCACTATATCTGGACGCCCGAAATGGGTACGGAAAGAATGGGTACAATGCCCAACAGCAGTTCTTGCTCATTTTACACAGGACTCGCTGTCCTCGCCGCCGCGGCCTGTCTCCATTTGGGACAGAAGGCCGCCTGCCCAACAGCGGCCGCTGTTGGTTTGGGACAACCTTTGTTGTTGGGCATTGTACCCATCTTTTCCGTACCCATTTCGGGCGTCCAAGAACGAGGGGGGCAGGTCCGGAGGTTGATAAGACCTCCTACCCTGACGCGTCGATCAAGGATTTGGCCGTTTTGAGTCCGCGAGAGGGCGTCGCGGCCGTCGTTCTTGCGGGCCCAGGCCCGCCGGTTTCGGTCCCTCTCCGTTTTCACCAAGGGGAGGTTTGCTGCAGGGAGGTCTGTCCACCGCCGACAGGCCGGCGGCGCCGGTGCAGAGCGTGCAGGGCCCCCGCGCGCCCAAGGGACCCGGAAAGAGTCTTGGACCCCGGGGTTGGACGGTGCGCAATCGGGGGTCATGAATGGGGGGGTGGCGAGGTTGGTCCGAAAGGGTACCCAAACGGTACCTAAACGAGCCCCCTGGGACTCCAGAGGGGCCCGAAAGGGGCACGAAAGGGGACCGTTTCTGACCCCCCCATTTATGACCCCCCCATTAGGCCACGCCCAACGGGGCCGAGAAGGAGACGACACGACGAGGAGCGACGGGCGCCAACGAAGGACAGGGGGACGACGGACCGCCGATCCCGCCCCGGGGCGGCGAGTGCGGGGGGCTGCACCAGGGGGCGCTGTTGCCCGATACCTCGCTCATGGGGGTGCCCTTAGTGGGCCCTGGAAACGACAGGCCGGTTTTTTTTCCGGTTCCGTTTAGCCGTTTTTTTGCCGGTTCCGACGCCGTTTTTTCCCCGGTTCCGTCGCCGTTTTTTGACCGGTTCTGGCTTCGGTTCAAATCCTGGAGCCGTTTGTTTGCCGTTTCCGGTCGCTGTTTTTTTGCCGTTTCCATTTTCAAGGGACATTTTGTTGGAAATTGTGAAAAAAAACGGCCCTGCCGTTTCCGGGGCCCACAAAGGTGGTGCCCCTGTGGGGCTGATGAGTATCACGATGACGATGATATGCGCGACGATGGCGACGATGCTGTTGACAATTGCCCATGACGTCGATGACGATGATGGCGGTTGTGATGGCGGTGGTGACGTGCCTGCTACTCTTAATGACGTTGATGGTGATGTCGATTGTGGTTGTGACGATGGTGATGAGGATGCTGGTTGTTACGATGACGGTTCCGGTGTTGTTATGATGAGGAGCAGGTTGGCGAGGGTGAGGATGAGGGGGCGGAGGGGGGACAGGGGGGATGATGGCATTAATGGGCAACTCAAGGAGTAATGTGTGGGGGAGTCGTTGTGAAGAGAAGGAGGGGATGCGGGTCGGATGACGAGGAGTTAGCAGAGGTTTTCTGGGATGATGAGGTGGATGATACAGACACTGGGAGGAGAAACGTAGCACGAGGAGAAGAATAGCGTGAGGCGGAGGAAGTGGAGGAGGATGAGGAGAAGAGGGATGGGAGGAGAAGAGTAACATGAGGACGAGGAGGAGAAACAGGAGGAGCTGGCAGAAGACTGGAGAATGAGGATGATGACGAGCACAGGGAAGAGCAGGAGGATCCAGCAAGGAGGAGGGGCGAGGATGGACGGATGACGAGGATGATGAGGAGGATCATTCATTTGATGATGATGAGGAAGAGGAGGAGGAGGAGGAACCGGAAGAGGAGTGCGGAGGAAAGGGGGAGGAGCGCGGGGAGGGAGGAGGCTGGAGGAGAGGAAAGATGGTTCGTGGGTGTGGTGTGGTGTGGGGGGGTCGGGTGGATCGGGGTGGGGAGATGGAAGATGGCGGAGGACGATAGGGCGGAGGAGGGACGGCGCACGCCCTACACCCCGTTCTTTGCAGGAGCTCGCTTGCATCGGGTTCGCTCTGCTGGAGGTGCGCGCTGGAGAAGCAGACGCTCTTGGCGACACTGCGGCGCCA
>CAUYUJ010015467.1:10000-37500 GCA_963575745.1 Prorocentrum cordatum
AGTACCGATTTGTCGTCTCGAGTCCCCTTTTGACGGTCCCATGGGGCCCAGCGAGGGCCCCCAGAAGCCGAAAGCAGCCCCAAACCGCCCGCTCCATTTTTTCGGAGCGTCGGACCTCTGGTCGGAAACTGGCACATATACATTACCAGTGGCGGGCTGTTGCTCAATCCCAAGACTTCTTGAGGGTCGAGGACGACGTATGGGTGGTGTGCTGCAGACTGTTTCCCCGTTCTCCTGGGGAAACAACGAGACATGTATGCACCAGAGTCCCGTGTGCACCAGGATCCGCTCTCCAGTGCAGATTCCACTGCAGGGCCGGAAGAAGCGTCGGTGCATCGGAGGTTGATAGACCTCCTACCCTGACGCGTCGATTAAGGAATTGGCTGTTTTCGGTTCGCGAGAGGGCGTCGCGGCCGTCATTCTTGCGGGTCCAGGCCCGTCGGCTTCGGTCCCAGGCCGTTTTCACTAAGGGGAGGTTAACGAAAGGGAGGTTTGTCCACCGCCGAGTGTACAGAGTTCGATTCCCTATCCGGGTCCCCTCCTCCCCTCAGGTTCGGGGGTGGACAGAACCCCCAACAGTGACACGTCGATTAGTGAATTGTCCGTTTTCGGTTCTCGAGAGGGCGCCGCGGCCGTTATTTTCCAGGCTTGCGCCCGCAAGGTTTGGGCCTCGGGTCGTTTTCACTAAACCACGTTTTACTAAAGGGAGGTCTGTCCATCCCCGACAGGTGCGGCGCGGCCTCCTGGGCGGAGTGCGTGCTGGCCCCCAGCGCGAGCTACCTGCTGGCGCCCGGGGGCCCCCGGGCCGGGGGAGGGCCGCAGGAGGACATATGGTCAGCGGGTCGGCTACGTGGAAGAGTCGGAGGTTGATCGGGCCGGACGAAAGGGGGGGATTGGGAAAGGGGGGGTTACGAAATTTGCTGCATGCAGCTAGCTGGTTTCGGCCTCACCGAGGAGCCCATTCCTGGATACATAGCCGCCTCCGGCGCCGGGAGGCGCCGGGAAAATCAGCTACGTGAGCTGATTCTCAAACCACCCCTTTGCTATCCCCCCCTTTCGCCCGACCCGAGTTGATAGACCTCCTACCCTGTCACGTCGATTAGTGCATTGGTCATTTTCGGTTGGCGTCCGTCATTTTTGCGGGTCCAGGTCCGTCGGTTTCGATCCTGGGCCGCTTTCACGAAAGGGAGGTGTACTATAGGGAGGTTTGTCCACCGCCGAAAGAGTGACCTTTCGCTGGAGTGACCTTCTTAGCGTTAGAAAGCCCAGGATTCGCCAGTGATTGTTTTTTGGCTTCCCCCCGAAACGACGAAAACCCTCCCAAAGCCCTCCCGAAACTCGTTCAAAAGCCTCTTGGAGCCCTTACCGGACGGTTTTCAGAGGGTTTCGGGAGGGTGTCTGCTGTCTTGGAAGGAAGCCAATCCCTAGCGAACCCTGGACTTTCTAACTCTAGTGCGGGCCCAGTGGTCCCGCCAGCACTGGCTATCGCGCTCGGATGGCATGACCTTGGCCTCCCCTGCGGTCCCGAAAGCCGCGCACCAAGGGTCACTCTTGCCCAGGGTTGCTCTTGCGTAACCGCGCGGGGGCGGTTGGGATGGGCACACGTCCACTGATCGACCCCCCTCTCTAGGACGCGTGTTGGGTAGGCGTTGTTGCCCACTGGGGGCCAGCGCCACCATTCCCCCTGAGCACGCCCCAGAAGCAGCAGTTACATGTTCGATGGGTTTGGGCCACCGTGCTTTGTCGTTTTTTTTTCGGTGGCAGTTTTACGGTAGGTTCGCGTCAGTTCGACCGGCGGCGACCCCGCCGCCGGCGTTCAACGTTGAACGCTGCTGGCGACCCAGAATCGGTCGATGTTGAACGAGCTGACGTTTCGGCAACGTTCGATCGTTCAAGGTTGAACGATCCTCGAGGTGTCAGAAACCATTACCAGCCTGGAACATATCCCTATCCCTATGCTGGGCACCTCCTCATTACGATGCCAATCTTAGGGACTCCCTTATTTTTTGAGGGCGAATCCCTAAGATTGTCATCGCCTTTTGGCGTGTTAATCTTAGGGATAGGGATACGTTCGAGGCTGGTAGAACCAACGCCTGCGTCGACACGACGCGAGCCTGCCGTGCGAGATCTGCATCCTGGATCCTTTTGCACATGACGGGGCACTGTGTCCAGGGGCCCTGGGCCAGGCCCTCGACCCCAACTGTGGACCAGGCTTAAGTCGGGCCCGTCCCGCTACAGGAGGAATACAGTCGGGGCGCTGAAGAAGGAACCGTTTTAGTTGGGGAGGGGCTCCGTGTTCCTTGATTGTTTCACAGCTTGCCTTAGGTTTTCCTTAGGTTTTCCTTAGGTTTTCGATGGGAAATCGAACTTTAACTGATAGGAAAAAGGGGCCTCGTTCCTCATTGAGGGTTCCTTAGGTCAACGTCCCGACTGTGTTCAAAGGTAGTTAAAAAATTGCCTGGGGACTCAGTATTTGTCCCTTTTCGTTCAAAATCTGCCTGTAGGGGGACACGCCCGACTTGAGACCAGGCTGCGCGTGGGCCCTGCCGGCGCGACGGCCCCAGATCGCCGAAAAACGCGCTTCGAGACCGCCAGAACGGCCCCTAGACGGCCCCTAGACGGCCCACGATGTCTCCAAGACGCCCAAGATGCCTCCAAGAGGCGTCCCAAGAGCGCCCCAGGATGCCCAAATCATTGATGGTCCTCAGGTTTTGAAGGCTTTTGGCTTTCTCGCCTTGTCGGCTTCCCGACGCTCCAACGCAAGACGGCCCTGGAGGCCCCAAAGATCGCTCCAAGACGGCCCAAGAGGCCTCCAAGAGGGTCCCAAATCGTCGCAACAGGCTTCCATCTTGGCCCAAGAGGCGCCCAAGACCGCCCAAGGGGCCCCAAAGACGGATCCCAAAGGGGGCCCAGATGGGGGACCCGAGCGGGCAACATTTCGAGCCCTCGGGCCCCGATGGGCCCGATGCGCCCCCAGGAGGCACCAACAGGCCTCCAAGAGTCCCCCCAACAGGGAGCCATCCTGGGGCCTCCTGGGAGCGGAGGTGCCGAAAAGCACCCCGAACACACATCCCAGTACAGAGTGTCTCCTTGGACTTCCTGCGGCCTCCTGTGGGCGGGAGGCCCGGAAAACGCTCCCCGAGCAGAGATCCCTGGAGCGTCCTGGTGCTTCCTGTGGCCTCCGCAGGTGGCGGCACGACTGCTCTGACAGATTCCCCTGTGCTGCTGCGTTGCGAGGAAGACTCGAGCGAGGCGGCCGTTCTGGCATCCGCGAGCAGCACCAAAAGTGTTCTGAAGGACCTTCCCGTGGTGCTGAAGTGCTGAGCAGTCCCAGGCGACAAGGCCGTTCCGACACCCGCGAGTAGCAGCAACCTGGTTCTGCAGGGCCCCCTTGTAGCGCTACAGTGGAGACCCATGCCAAGAAACACTCTGCTTGCCTCCAGGGTTCCCTCGGGTTTCTTGGGTTTCGATGGTTTTGCGATCGAATGCGTGACGTTCCCACACCAAAAATCAAGAGACGTGCTGGAAACTCAGGGTTGGGTTTCTTGTTGAAGGTTTCTTGTGGACTGGCCTTCGTTGTAAGCCGCGAGGAAGTCTCAAGTGAGACGGCCGTTACGCTCTCATCAAGTAGTGGCCAGACTGCTCCGAGGGAACCCCCAGGGGGTCTCAAGCGAGAGCGCCCTTCCTGAGGTTCGGGCCCTCTCTGGCGAGGGCTTCCCGGAGTAAAGTGTGAGGAAGTGTCAGCGTCGTCGTCGTTGAATTCTCATGGCTGAAGAATAATTATTGTTGATCCCCCACCTCTGGTGACCATTGTGTTTTTCAATTGAAGTGCTTCCCCCAGGGCTCGCATTTTTTGTTGTTGTTTTGTTTTATTTTTGTTTGTTGGTCATCATATATATATATAGATATAGATGTATGAAAACAAAGGGAATCACTAAGCTCAAACTGCTCCCCTGGCCCCCGGATTGCAACAACATCGGCTCCCGCCTGTGACTTCCTCACAATTTAGCCAGGACCCCGCCTCCTGCCTGAGTTTTCCTCGCGTTTTGCTCAGGAATCGCGCTCTCGCTTGGGATTTCCTTGCAATTGATGCAGGAGTTGCTTTCTCAGCGCTCTGGAGACGCGCTCTCGCTGGAGACTTGCTTGCAATTTACTGTAGAATCGCGCTCTCGCGTTGGAATTCCCCGCGATTTACCCGAGCGCCGCGCTCCCGACAATCAGGCACCCAGGAGTCGCGCTCACGCTTAGGACTCTCTCACAGCTTATTTAGGAGTCGGGATCTCGCTGCCCTTCGTGGCCCCGTTTCAGCCCTTCGTGGCCCTTCGCTGCCCTTCGTGGACCCGTTGCAGCCCTTCGGGGCCCCGTTGCAGCCCTTCGTGGCCCCCTCGCTGCCCTTCACCGCCCCATTGCACCCCTTCGTGACCCCCTCGCTGCCTTGTGTGTCCCCGTCGCAGCCCTTCGTGGCCCCCTCGCTGCCCTTCGTGGCCCCGTTGCAGCCCTCCGTGGCCCCCTCGCTTTCGCCGCACCATTGCAGCCCTTCGTGGCCCCCTCGCTTTCGTGGCCCCGTTGCAGCCCTTCGTGGCCCCCTCGCTGCCCTTCGTGGCCCCGCTGTCGCCCTTCGTTGCCCCATATATGTATGCCCTTCGTGGCCCCCGCTCGTTCGCGCCCGTTGTGGCCCCCATATGCATGCGGTTCGTGGCCCCGCTATCGCCCTCCGTGGCTCCCTTCCTGCCCTTCGTGGCCCCGCTGTCGCTGACGCTCTCGCTCTCACTTTCGCTCGTCGTCGCCATCGTCGACGTCGACGTCGTCGTGGTCGTTGTCCTCGTCGTCGTCGTCGTCGTCGTCGTCGCCTTCGTCGTGGTCGGCCCCCTGTCCGTCCCTCTTGGGGTCGGGTTGCCGCCGATCAGCGCTGCCGCTGGCCAGGCCGACGGTCCGCGGCCGTCCCGCCGCTTGCCGGGGCCCGGCCTGCAGGGAATAATGATATACCCCCGAACAGGGGTACGATCGAAGACGAAGAGGCCGGGCATCGAGGGTTTCGGAAATACACGTTGAATGGCGCTCGGGCAGATAAAGAGCGAACAGTCTTAACGTGATGGTTGTTGTTGTCGTTGCGGTTGTTGTTGTGGTTAATGTTGTCGTTGCTGTTGTTGTGGTTGTTGTTGTTAAGGTGTTGTGGTTGTTGTTGTCGTTGTCGTTGTTGTTGTTGTTGTTGTTGTTGTTGTTGTTGTTTTTTGTTGTTGTTGTTGTTGTTGTTGTTGTGGTTGTGGTTGTGGTTGTGGTTGTGGTTGTGGTTGTGGTTGTGGTTGTTTTTTGTGGTTGTTGTTGTTGTCGTCGTCGTTATTGTTGTTGTTGTTGTTGTTGTTGTTGTTGTTGTTGTTGTTGTTGTTGTTGTTGTTGTTGAACATTATTACTTCTAAAGAATAATTATTGTTGGGACCCCTGGTGCGCGACCCCCCTCCAAAACCTAGGCCGCAGCTACATTTTCATCATTTTTTAGCGAAAGCTTCAGAAAAGTGAATTATTACCGGATCCGGTTGTTTTGTTGTACTCCGTTTTCCCTTGCAAAAAACACTATAAAATGAAAATTCTTGTTCTTACTTGATCAAATTGCAAGAATCCCTTGCAAAAAATAAGGTAAAGTGGACATTCGTGCGCGCAAGACGAAATCCTTCCAAAACCTTAGGTTTCGTAGCGATTTTAACATAAAAACATCAAAAACCCAATGGTTTTTTTAAGAAAAAATTGTCAAAATGTCCTTCCGCGCGCGCTGTCCGAATCCCACAAAACCAATGGTTTTTCAACATTTATGTTACATGAGCTCGCGCGAGCTACTTTTTCTTGTTTTAACATAATCAAATTTCAATAATCCCTTGCAAAAAATAAGGTAAAGTGGACATTCGCGCGCGCAAGACGAAATCCTTCCAGAACCTTAGGTTTCGTAACGATTTCAACATAAAAACATCAAAAACCCAATGGTTTTTCAAAAAAAAATGTCCAAATTTCATCCCGCGCGCGCTGTCCGACTCCCACGAAACCAATGGTTTTTCAACATTTATGTTACATGAGCTCGCGCGAGCTACTTTTTCTTGTTCTAACATAATCAAATTTCAATACTCCCTTGCAAAAAAAAGTAAAGTGGACATTCGCGCGCGCAAGACCAACAAAAAACACGACGATCTCAGGAACTTGCCCCAAAAATGTGACCAACTCCGCTCTCTCTGTCTCTCTCTCTGTCTGCTCTCTGTCTCTCTCTCTGTCTGTCTGTGTCATGTATTGTATGTCACAATTGCAGGATGCTGGGCACACGCGCGCCCCGAATAAGTGACCAAGTTCTGTGGGTGTGTACCCCACGCCAGTGTAGTAGCCACGGTCGTCCGCACGCCACGAAGTGAAGTGTCCCAACGTCATAGGGCGGGAAGCTGGGTTTGGGTGGTCGCGAAGAGTCGTTTGGATATTTGGTAGAGCTTGAACTGCCCCCCCACGAAGTGGGGGTATTGTCTCGCGTCGCATGAAAACCCTGGCACTGGTGAGAACACTGAGCGTTCGGGTAAAATGATTGTTGTTGTTGTTGTTGTTGTTGTTGTTGTTGTTGTTGTTGTTGTTGCTGCTGCTGCTGCTGCTGCTGCTGCTGTTGTTGTTGTTGTTGCTGTTGTTGTTTGCGGGCCGGTGGGCGGAACCCCGAAGCGCCTGAGCGTGAGCGTCAACTTCAAAGGGAATGCAGCTGGCGCCGAGGCGAGGGCGCCAAAGCGCCTGCAGGGGTCCAACCATAGCATTTGATTACACATTAACACCCAATGCAGCAGCAACCATGAGACAATTTAACGCAGACGCAACAATAATCCTCACACCAGAATCCAACTTCAGCCACGCACCCAGGGACAGTGAATGATCGTCCGGCTCCCTCACTTTGAAAAAAACAGATAGACGTGTGCGTAACATGTACGTATTCTTATATAATACTGATGAATGCCGCCCCTTCCAAAAAGGGGCCACGCCCACATGCTTTACCCCCTACCTGGCGCCTCCAAGAGGCCTCGAGACGGCCCAAGAGGCACCCACGACAGCCTAAGGGACCCCCAGGAGGCCCCAAGACGGCCCAACAGGCCCCCAAGACAATCCAGAAGACGCCCCAAGGTGTCTCCACGAGGCCTCCCAAGAGCTCAACAATCCGAATGTATTGGTGTTTCGATTGTTTTTGAAAGATGTTCCCTTTCTACTTCCCAACGGTTCGAGACGGCCAGGGGCGCCTCCAAGACCGCCCCCAGGCTGCCCACCCCACGAGAGCCCCAAGACGCTCCGAGAGGGCCCTGGGACTTCCCAGGACGCCTTCAAGACGGCCCCAAAGGCTGCAAAACGGCTCAAAGACGGGGTCCACACGGGAACTCCGAACGGACATCTCGGGCCCTCGGCCCCGAGGGGCTCCCGGGAAGCCCCAGGAGCCCCCCCAAGAGGCCCCCGAGAGTTGCCAAGAGGCCTCCAAGAGGCCCCCGCGAAGCTCGCAAGAGAGGCAAAGTACAGACGGAGGGACGGAGAGATGTGGACGTGGTGGTAGGAAGAAGTCCGATGTCGACCATACATTTATGATGTTCCAACCTACTTTAGCCTTGATCACCAGAAAAAAATCGAGCGCCAGAAAAACAAGTACCGAAACTCAAGGGTTTTCACGCGTCGGGCCCTGGGAGACACTTGCCCGACACTGTCTCGACACTCTTTCGACACTCTTTTGGTACTCTTCTGGGTGTTCGAAATAATTTCTGGGATGTGGTCCTTAAGTAGGATGGGAACAACCGAACCATACAGTAGAGACCTATGCCAAGCAAAACCCTGCTCGCCTCCAGGGTGCCCTGGCTTTTTGGGTTTCGATGGTTTTGCCATGAAGAGCGTGGCGTTCCCACACCAAGAAAACCAATGGACTTCCTGGGGTCTCAGGGTTGGGTCTCTTGTGGAAGGTGTCTTGTGGACCAGCTTCCACTGTACACGTTGCCGGGATCCTAGAGATTAGTTGCAGCAGGTCCCACTGCCGACCTCGAGGGAGCTCCAGAGTCGCCACCGCACTCCTCACTGGCCATTTGCGGTACGAGTTCCTGACGCACGGCGCAAGAACCTAAGCGCGCGCGCGAAGCGGGCGTGCGGCTCTAGCGATGAGTTCAAGGAGTAGCGGCCGAGCGCCCATGCCGAGGGGCTAGCCCAGAGTGGGGTGATTACCAGGGCGGGAATATCACGGCGGGGGCTCCTATATTCAAGGGAGGAAAAAACCACCCGGACCCGAGAATTGGCGTTTGCTAAACGGCCTTGGGCGCTTACCAAACAGCCTTGCCTTGTTCGATTTCTTCTTTGCGTGCGGTTACTAAACGGCCTCGCTTGTCGGGGTGGGTATTCTTATGGGGATGTTTTTTTGGGGCCCTCTACATATTGCTGTTGCCCCTGTTCTCTTTCCCAATACTTCCCCTGGACCGCACCATCGTCCGCGCACATACCTCGGGCCGTGTTGCGCCCCCCCCCCCCGCCTTCTTGGGCGCCCCCCCCCCCCTCTTGCACGCCCCCGAGGCCAGGTGCGCACGGGCGGTCCCCCGGGTAGCCCCGGTTGGCCTCGACAGGCCATCCGAGCCCCAGCGGGCTTCCGCAGGCCCCCCCCCAGGAGTCTGGAGCGGGCTCGACACCCTGGCGCCGCCTCCGGCAGCGCCCCTGGGGCGTTCCCGGGTGCACGGACCGCCCCAGGCTGCTCGGGGTGTTGCCTGCGCACAGCCCGAAGCCTTACCAGGAGGAATCGGGGACTGGAAGTCAGGGCCGCTTCGGGGCAGCGTCCGACCTGGCCAGTCCGATGGTGGGGGGGGAGGAGGCGGGAGGGAGGGAGGGAGGGAGGGAGGGAGGGAGGGAGGGAGGGAGGAGGAGAGGGAGGAGGAGGAGGAGGAGGAGGAGGAGGAGGAGGAGGAGGAGGAGGAGGAGGAGGAGGAGGAGGAGGTTGGTGCGCATACGGCATACGAGGATGAGGATGAGGAGGAGAAGGAGGCGGAGGAGATCGAGGATAAGGAGGAGGATGAGCAAGCGGAGGAGGAGGAGGAGGCGGAGGAGAAGGAAAAGGCGGATGAGGAATGATGATGATGATGATGATGATGATGATGATGATGATGATGATGATGATGATGATGATGATGATGATGATGATGATGATGATGATGATGATGATGATGATGATGATGATGATGATGATGATGCTGCTGCTGCTGATGATGAAACTGATGATGATGATGATGGTGATGATGGTGATGATGTTGCTGCTGCTGCTGATGATGGACACGATGATGAAGTTGATGATGATCCATATAATGAATATGATGATGCTGATGATGACGATGATGATGATGATGGTGATGGTGATGGTGATGCTGATGCTGATGATGATGATGATGATCCTGATGTTTGTTGATACTGATGATGAGGCTGCCGATGTTGATGATTATTCAATCGCTTCGCTCATTCCGCCGGCCCATGTTGCATGATCGCTACTGCTTCGCCGTGGGCCCGGGGCCATTGTAGCGCCCCCGAGGAGGGGGAAGATGAGGATGGGGAAGGGGAGGGGAGGAGAAGAGGATGAGAAGGAGAGGAGAATGATGAAGATTAGGAGGAGGAGGAGGAGGAGGGAGGAGGAGGAGGAGGAGGAGGAGGAGGAGGAAGAGGAAGGGGCGGAGGAGGAAGCCTCTCGTTGACATCTTGTGTTGCTCCTGGGGCCAAACAGGGTCGTCGTCAAGATGCTTCTTTGGGAGGCCTCTTGGGGTCTTCTGAGAAGCCGTTCGGGGGCGCCTGGGAGGCATTTGTGAAGCCTTCTGGGGCCTCTTGGGGCCTCTTTTGGGCTGCCTGGGGGCCTCCTGGGGCCTCTTGGGGGCCTCTTGGCGGCATCTTGGGGCCTCTTCCGTAGCCATTTTGGCTCAAGATGGTGTGCTCGGGAGGCTTTCAGCCTCCGTGCATTCACGAGAGCTGCCGCTGCAGCAACCTCCAGTGCCCTTGTGGGCTCGTTTCGGCGCGTGGGGCGCACCGATGGCGGGCGGCGAGAACGACTGGGAGGTTAAGGGCGGCGGTCGGCGCAACAAGAAGCAGAAGCCGTCTCTGGTGTGGACAGTCGGAGGCAAAGGCGGAGGCTCGTCCTGGGTGGGGGCGGGCCCGAGTGGCTCATGGACGTGCGGGGCTTGCGGTACAGGTGCGAACTGGAGTACGCGTACGTCTTGTCGTGCCTGTGGCGCGGGTCGCCCTGGGTACAAAGGCAAGGGCAAGGTCACTTCCACGCCTGAGGTGGGGCAGTGGCTCCGCACCTCCTTCCCACCGGTGGCGGCCAGGCCTTGGCGTGCGGCTGCGGAGGCCAAGGCGCCTACGGCTTTGCAGAAGCTCGAGGAGCGCAGGAAGGTCCTGGTCCAGTGCGCCAAGGACTGGGGGGGCGACGCGCCTCACCTCGACCAGGCGGTGGCCGACATCGACAGGCAGATCCAGGACGCCAAGGCGGAGCGGACGCAGGCGAAGCCGTTGTCTGGCCAGTTGCGCGAGGCGCAGGCCCAGCTGGGGCAGATCGACAGGCAGCTTGAGCGCTTGGCCGAGACCGAGAGGAAGGCCAACCAGATGCTGCTCGAGGTCAAGAAGGAGAGGGACGAGGCTGCGAAGCGCAAGGAGGAGCTGGCCACCACGATCCTGGAGCTCCAGGGGAAGATTGCGGTGGCGGGCCCAGCGGCCCCAGCCTCCAACCTCGACGTCATCCGAGTGCAGTTGGAGTGCATCGCCAAGTCCGTCGGCAGCGACATCCAGTCCCTCGGCCTCAACTTCGCCACGCTCGAGTCCCTCCTGGAGGCCAAGGCCAAGGAAGGGACAGCAAAGGCTGAGGCTGCTGATGCTGGTGCTGCTAAGCAGCCTGGTCAGGCTGACGACGGGGACGGAACAGAAGACGAATCCATGGGAGACATCGCGGGGGCTGAGGAGTTGCCACCAGGTGTCACCGAGACCGAACGTAAGTGGATCAACGGGCAGGAGCCAGTGCCCGACCAGGAGGAGAACCCGCACCTGTTCAAGCGGTACCAAGAGGTGCTCATGTCGGTGCACTCTAGCCAGTTGGCCAAGAGACAACGGAAAGGGTAGCTTGCCGTGCGACCTATTGTTCCTGGTGCTCAATGGGACACACCTCGGCTACCCCGAGTCGCCGTGGAGAGGCGCAGTCCAGGTGCAGCTGCGCCAGAGCGGGGAGACCCTCCCTTGGGATGACAGCCGCTGGAACCCTGTGGGGTGGGAGGCGGAGATCGGGGGGAGCGAGAGCGAACGGCACCGACGGGACGTAGTGCAGATGGATGATGAGCGTGGCGAGTGCGCAGCAGCGGGAGCCAGCCAGAGGGCGGGAAGTGTGGCCAGGTCCACGCCCGCGGGGCCAGTGCGCGGCCCATGGCCTGCGGCATTGGCGAGGAGTGAGCACGGTGCCTTGAGGGCGGGAAGTGTGGCCAGGTCCACGCCCGCGGGGCCGTCGCGCGGCCTTGTGCCTGCGGCGACGGCGAGGAGTCAGGGGGCAGACTCGGACCAGTGGCGAGGGTACGCGAGGGTCCTGCACGACAACCGCATGATGTGGCACTTGGCTGACAAGGCGAACGACGACAAGCAGGTGGTCATTGTGTGGACCTTCAACGGCTCGGGATGGGGGACCATCAGAGAGAAGCTCTTGGAGAAGAAGGTGGGGCAGCAGAAGCACATCTACGCTTTCCAGGAGCACCGCCTGAAGGAGGACCAGTGGGCTGGAGTGACCCACAGTTTGCGTCAGAGAGGCTACCAAGTGGGTGGAGCGGTGGCGGTGCCCACGCTAGGCCCCATGGGTGAGCCAGGTACCTCTGCAGGAGTGGGAATCGCTGTGCCGAACAGGATTGGCATGGCGTATGTGCGTGGGCAGACCAGCTGGGACTGGTCCCCCAGAGGATCCCCAGGAAGAGCTGCAGCGGCATGGGTTGCAGTAGGTAGAGGCGGCATCGTGGTGGCGACCGTGTACCTGTGGACGGCCGAGCAGATGTCGCGGCGGAACAGGGGGCTGATGGACCACGTGTTGGGGAAGCTGCACGAGCTCAACATGCCGTGGGTGTTGTGCGGGGACTTCCAGAATGCCCCTGCCGTCCTGGCGGGTTTGGATTCGATCAAGCTCATTGGCGCGACGCTGGTGGCCCCCTCTGTTGCGAGCGGAACTTGTCGGTCTGCGAGTGGATGTTCCACAATAGACTATTTCGTAGTATCGAGGGAGTTGGCAGGCCAAGTGAGGAAGGTGGCCATCCACGAGTCTTGGCCTTCGGCGCCGCATAAGCCAGTGGGGATCACGCTCGACCTGAGGCCGCAGGAGAGGAAGGAGCGGATTCTCGTCACGCCGAAGAAGTTGGAAGGAATCGCCATCGGGCGCGCGCCCGAGCCGCCCGTATACGACGAGGTGGGGGTCTTCAGCGACGTGACGGTAGCGACCAGGACCTGGGCCTCCTTCATCGGCAAGCTGGAGCGCGAGGCCTTCGCGCTGCGGGGGCTGGAGTGGCACCCCAGGCATGAGTGCGCAGGGCGTGCGGATCCACCGCGCTGGAAAGAGAGAGCGATCCTCAGAGGAGGCGGCAACCACCCAGCCCCGCAAGGAGACGCTCTGTGGTGGCGGTGGCTCGCGCGCTCTTTGCAGACCCTGGCGGGGAACTACGAGAGGCTCAGGTCGTATTCGGGTAGTGCCCGTGCGCGCCAGGAGTGGTGCATGATAGCTAGTGATCTGGAGGAGCGCTTCAGGAGCGTGAGCCACGAGTTCAGGTGTGAGCTGGTCGGCGAGGAGAAGGAGCGGTGGAGAGAAAGGTGTACCCTGCTAGCGAAAGGGCGCTTGCGAGGTGCTGACCAGAAAGCCAGCCTGGACGCGATGATCCTGGAGGCCAAGGAGCGGTCCAAGCGGGAGGACCAGAACCTGATAAATGAAAGAAGGAGGCAGTGGGCTGCGAAGCTGGAGGAGGCTGCGAAAGGAGCAGCGGGCGGACTCCACAGAATCAGCAAACCAGTGGACATTTGGAGGCCGAGAAGAGCGAGTACGCCCCAAGCTTCGGCAGACCCGCTGCGGGCAGCGGAAGCGGCCCTGGGAGAGTGGAACGCAGTCTGGAAGGTGAACGACCCGATGCAGGAGCAGGAGCGGCGGTGGGAGACCGAGCCGCGTCAGGAGTTGCCAGATTTCACAGAGAGCGACTTGGCCAAGTTAAAGAAAGTGGCGCGCACCTTCAAGAGAAGGACAGCTCAAGGAGTGGACCGCTGGCACCCCGCCATGTTGCAAGGGGCTTCGGACGCAGCGCACTGGACGCTCCTGCAGATCCTGAGGGAGGTGGAGCGCACGCTCGTCTGGCCGCAGCATGCAGCCACGGTCGTTTTCTTCCTGATCCCGAAGAGTGTAGCGGTCGATCGTGCCATCGGCCTCCTCCCGACCCTGGTGAGGGTGTGGGAGATCATGAGGGAGCCCTACATGGTCGAGTGGGCCAAGGCGAACCAGCGCTCTTGGGATTGCACGGCCTTCGGCAAGGCGGCGGAGGATGCGGCTTGGGAGGTTCTCCTCGCCAACGAGGGCGACGAGGTGCAGGACTCGGACCCGCGCACCCTAGCGACGGTGACGGCCATCCTCGACCTGGTCAAGGCTTTCGAGAGGGTGAGCTTGCATGTGCTGTGGGAGCGTGGCAAGGCCATGGGCTTCAACACGGGGGTGCTGGCGGTGGTGCGCTCCTACTTTGCCATGGCGAGGCGAGTCAACACGGGGGAGGCCATCTCGGAGGAGACGAGGACTGTGGCTACGATCATCGCGGGCAGCAAGTTCTCGGTGGGTTTCCTCAAGATGGTCACTCAGGACACGATTGACGGTTTGGTTGTGGAGTACCCACTGGTGCAATGGAGGATGTATGTTGACGACTTGTGCCTCAAGCAGCGAGGGGCGCAGCAGTGGATCGTGGACAGCTTCCCGTCCGTTGTGGACGATAGCGTGGACGGCTTCGCGGCCCCGGGGCTCGAGTTCTCCTTGGGCGACCAGGGCAAGGGGGCGGTCATGGCCAGCACCAAGTGGCTGAGGCAGGCTCTCAAGCAGGATGCAGCAGAGAGAGGGTTGCCTTTGGTGCTGGCCTGCCCCTACCTCGGAGTCGACGTGGTGGCCCACGGGACGGCGGCAAAGAACAAGAGTGGCAAGAGGTTCAAGCGCATGAGGAACAGGGTCGCCAGGCTAAAGGGGCTGAAAGGCTCAGGCAAAGGTGTGACTAGAGGGATCGGCTTGGTGTACAAGTGCGGCCTCAAAAGATCGGTTATGTATGGGTGCAAGTGCCTGGGCATGCCAGACCACCAGCTGCAGCAGGTAAGGAGAGCGGCAGGCCATTTGCTTCCAGGTTCGAGAGGAGCCAAGAGCCTCACCCTGCAGTTGGCGGTGCTGAAGGAGGACCCCACCGAGGAGGCCACGCTTGCGCCAGTGGTCAGGTGGGCGAGGGCCGTCTGGGAGCAGGCCGTGGCAGGAGACCTGAGAGTGCTCGGTGCAGGGGGCCAGGGGCAGGCGCCACCCTGTCGCCAGCAGGCTTTCTGTCCTGAGGAGGGTGCCAGGCTCAGGGATGCCCTCGGTGTCTGGACGGCTTTGTGGATCAAGGATCTGAGGGGCGAGAAGCACCAGCGGCAGGAGGACTGGAGCCAGTGGAGTGTTCCCTTGGTTGCGGAGTACCTGCAGGAGGCAGCGCAGGCAGGCCTCCGCAGTGAACTCAGGAGGGAGGCGGCTGCCAAGGCCACAGGCGGAAGCTTGCCCCAGGAGGAGGCTCAGGAGGCGGAGTGTCTTGCTGCAGAGGTGTGTCGGCGGGCGTGGCGGAGGGCGTGCTGGAGAAGGCGTGCAGCCTTCCGTTACCTCGACGCGCTCGACGATGATTGCCGCGCCCAGGTCATCTCGCAGTACAGGCAGGAGCAGGTCGCGCTGCAGAAGGTGGTGCGGCGGCTGCTGGTGTCGAGAAGGGCGCAATGTCCTTGGGAAGCAAGCGAAGGAGGCATGCAGGAAGAGGAAGGCTACCTCGGCGTCAGCACCATTGAGAGCCTGGTCGAGCTGCTGCTAGTGGCGGGCAGCCAAATGGAGATCGCGGAGGGCAAGATAAGCAGGAGGACGAGGGTCGGCAGTGAGGCTGTCCTCCTGAGCGAGCAGATGAGCAACGCGTGGAGGCAGCAGCAGAAGGAGGTGGGCATGAGCCCGCAGTGGGCCAAGGTCAAAGGTCCTGCGGGGGCGGTCATCATGTCACTGAGGAGAGCGAGGTGGACCTGGCCGTCGTGGACGGTCTACTGCACCATGGACGGCGAGATGGTGGACCTCACGGCGGTGTGCCCCACTGACGTTGGGGCGCTCCTCAGGGCTGACCTGCGCAAGGTGCTATGGGAGCAGTGGACGGCGCAGCAGCCAGGCATGGAGAGCCTAGCCCCAGGCCCGAGGCTCCCGCCAGTGGCGGCGCAGCTGGCCGCGCGGGCTTTCCCTGCGCATGCGAAGCGGGCGGCTAGGAAGGTGGTGCTGGCGGGGGCCTGGACCATGAACAGGCTCGCCGAGGTCAGCATCACGCCGACCGACATCTGTATTGGGTGCGGGCTGGCGGTCGGCACCCCGCACCATCGTTTCTTTCGGTGCCCCGCGCTGCTCGAGGTCAGGAGGCGAGCGCAGGCGGAGTGGCAGCACGCGGCGGAGCAGCAGGAGGATAGCTTGCTCTGGACGCGCGGGCTGGCGCGGGACCCCTCGGCGGACTGGGCCCACAGGACGGTCGACGAGGCGGACTTCCACTACGACGTCCTCCAGGGGACGGACGCCCTCCTGTCGGGCGACATCGTGTGCGACGGCTCCAAGCTGGGCACCAGCTGCTGGGCGCAGGCGGGGTGGGCCGCGATGGCCATCGACGCGGGAGGCGCTCCCACGGTGCAGCTCTGGGGCCCCCTGCCATGCCGATTCAAGGAGCAGAAGACGGTCAAGAGGGCCGAGATGTGGGCCTTCTTGAAGACCTTGGAGACGGTGCTGCCACCGTGCAGGATCTTCACGGACCACCAGGGCATCCTTGACGGCATCAGGAGGGGGCCGAGGTGGTGTTTAAGCTGGGGAAGGCCGCACGCGGACGTTTGGAGGAGGATCTGGCACAAGATCGCGGACGTGGGGCTTGAGCCAGAATGGGTGATGCACGTGAAGGCCCACAGGTCCAGAGCGGCCATCAGCAGGCTCGAGGGCTTGGCGCAGCAAGTGGCCAGGGGCAATGAGGCGGTGGACGCCCTGGCCAAGCGTGGGGCCGCGGAGGACTTCGGGTACGGCAGGGAGCAGACCCTGGAGAGCCTGGACGAGAAGGTGAAGTGGGCCATCCAGAACATCGGCTGGTGGTACCAGGAGATGAAGGAAGGGTGGCCCGACGTGCCGCCCAGGACGGGGCCGAGCAGAAGGAGGAAGCAGCAGAGGCCCTACGTCAGCCTCACGAGGCACGAGGTCGAGGTGTGTGGAGCTTGGCTGGCGTGTACGCGGTGCGGCAAGCGTGCAGCTTCGGCCAGGATGAGGAAGAAGCTGCGGGCCTCCGCTTGCGCACCCCCTCCCTGGCAGGCGGTGGGCCACCAGTCCAGCGAGGAGAGGGGCTCGCTGGAGGCTAGAGTGGGAGCCGCATGCGCGCGGAGGCAGAGGGCGGCAAGCCAGGAGGCATCCACGGCTGCAGGGCGTGGGGCTGGCGGCGCCTTGGGGGCGGCGGCGGCCTGCGCCGGCGTGGCGGTGGCGGCGGCAGCTGCAGGCGAAGATGAGGGGGATGACGGCAGTGCTGCAGGGAGGTCACCTCGGAGGTCGAGGTCGCCTCGGAGATGCAGGGAGGCGGTGGACGTGCCGGTCCTCGAGGGCCCGCCGAGCGCTGAGGAGGACCTCAGGAGGGCGCATGTCGTGGAGGTCGTCGGCCCCTACGTCGTCTGCCGCGCGTGCGGGGCCCACTCGGCGGTGAGGAGGGCCAGCTTGGGCCGCGCCTGCCCTGGGCCCCTGCCGCCGCGAGGGGCCGACGGAGGAGCGGATTCCAGGAGGAAGAGGCGGGACCGCATCCTCCGCGGCTGCCACCCGCAGACGGGCAGGCCGCTCCCCGCCGAGATGGTGCCCACGAGGAGAGGTGGGTGAGGCCCGCGGGCCTCGCGGGGCCGCACTGAGCTCAGTGCGGCAAGCCTCCAGCGTGGCGGAGTCCGCGGCGCTGGATCTGGGGGGAAAAAAAAAAAGGCATCTTGGGGCCTCTTGGGGGCCTCTCGTGGCCTTCTGGGGCCCTCTTGGGGCGGAAGTCTAGAGTTTTCAGTTCGTGGTCCCCTCTTGGGCCCCTCTTGGGGCCGTCTTGGAGCCGCCTTGGGCCGTCTTGGGCGCCTATTGGGCCGTCTCGGGGCCCTCTTGGGGCCCTCTTGGGGCCCTCTTGGGGCCCTCTTGGGAGCCTCTTGTCCCGTCTTGGGGCGTTCTTGGGGGCCTCTTGGGCCGTCTTGGAGCATCGGATGGCCGAACAGGCGACAAGGCCAATTCCTTCCAAAACCATAGTGAAAATTCTTCACGCTTCGCGTATCCCCACCAGCCCATCTCAAAACAGCAACTCTTGCGAAGCATGCCGACAGTCGTGTTTTTCAGGCGTGTTTCCGCCTGCCCCCGCATATCTCCCCTGTTCCTCCTTTCTCCCGCCTCCTTGTACATCCTCCTCGTGGTGGGAGCGGGAGAAGGACGAGGCGGAGGAGGAGGGAGAGAAAGCGGTGGGAGGCAAGAGGGATTTAGCGGAGACGACGACCACAGCGATGATTCTAACAACGACGACGCACCCGACGACGACGACGAGATCGACCGCGACGACGACGACGACCACAACCGCGACGACGACGACTACGTCGTCGACGACGACGACGACGACGACGACGAAGGCGGCGGCGGCGACGACGACGACGACGACGACGACGACGACGACGACGATGTCGACTGGTGGGAGTCGTTCGGGCTCCTCGTGGTGTGAGTCGTTCGGGCGCCACGTCCTGGTGTGAGTCGTTCGGGCCCCTCCTTGTGGTGTGAGTCGTTCGGGCTCTTCGTGGTGTGAGTCGTTCGGGCCCCTCGTCCTGGTGTGAGTCGTTCGGGCTCCTCGTGGGGCCTCTTGGGGGCCTCTTGGAGCATCTTGGGGCCTCTTGGGGGCCTCTTGGGGGCCTCTGGGGAGCCTCTTGGGGGCCTCTTGGTGCCTCTTGAGGCCTCTTGGGGGCCTCTTGGGGGCCTCTTGGGGCCGCTTGGGGGCCCCTGGGGGGCCTCTTGGAGGCCTCTTGGGAGCCTCCTGGGGGCCTCTTGGGGCCATCTTGGGGCCTCTTGCGACCTCCTCAGAAGCGCAAATGAGGGCTGCCCCCTGAGAAGGACAACATGAGCCCACAACCTTCGTAAAATCAATGGTTTTGCTATGAAGGAAGATGAGCGCGCCCCCCCCCAGGAGGCCAAAATGGGGCCAGCACCGTAGTAAAATCAATGATTTTGGCTTCGAAGAAGAGCAGAAGGGGCCTATCTCCGCCCCCCCGTCGGGGCCAGAATCCTCGTGAGGGTCGTCGTTTTTTGGCCCTCCCAGGAGTCGAAATTGACCCCTCTGACGACCCGCGACACCCCGTCTCCAGGCCCAGGGGGAGGGGGTAGGGGGAGGGGTAAACCCCTCCCCGAAGGGGAAGAAGGGGGGTTGAGAACAGAGAGAGCTCCCTAAACCACTCACGCCCAAAGGGCTGGTGGGATTATGAGTTTAGCCTTTCGGGGCCCTCTTGTGAGGCCTCTTGGGGGCCACTTGGAGGGCTCTTGGGCCGTCTTGGGGTCATCATCTGCGTCTCGGAGCGCTCTTTGGGCGTCTCGGGTGCCTCTTGGGCAGTCTTGGGGGCCTCTTGGGGCCCTCTGGGCGCGCTCTGGGGGGCCTGAGAAGCCACACCCAGGAGGAACACCATCTCTGAGTAGACCTGCTCGGGCTGCGGTCGGGATACTTTTCGCCAGAGGACCCCCAGGGGCCGCCCCGCGCGCGCGAACTAGAAATATTGTTAACCAGTCACCTGAGATCTCAGCACGCCTCTGGCCCGTTGGGCAGGCGAATTATGATGATGCGGCTGATGATGATGTTGATGTTGATGTTGATGTTGATGTTGATGATGCTGATGGTGATGATGATGATGCTGATGATGATGATGATGATGCTGATGATGATGATGATGATGCTGATGATGATCATGATAATGATAATGATGATGATGTGAGGATGCTGACGATGATGATGACGATGATGGTGATGAGATGATGATGATGATGATGATGATGAGGAGGAGGATGAGGATGCGGATGAGGATTATGATGACGATGACGATGACGATGATGATGCTGATGATGCTGATGATGCTGATGATGCTGATGATGCTGATGATGCTGATGCTGATGCTGATGCCGATGCTGATGATGCTGATGATGGTGATGATGATGATGACCATAATTATGATGATGATGATGATGATGCTGATGATGCTGATGATGCTGATTATGATGATGATAATGATGCTGCTGATGATGATTCTGATGATGATGATGATGATGATGATGAGGAGGAGGAGGAGGAGGAGGAGCTTCCAGGATAATGAGAACGAGGAGAAGAAGGAGGATCACAGCACCAGCAGGAACAGGAGCCGCAGGATATGCAGGAACAGCAGCCCTTTGAAGAGAAGGAAAAGGAGGAGGAGGGCGAGAAGGAAAAGGAAATGGAGCCTTTCAACACCTTGCGCCCACTCTCCCACCTCCTCCTTTCCTCGCTGCTCCCTCCCTCTCTTCACTCCTCATCCTCTCTCCTCTCCCTCTCTTGTCTCCCTCCTCCTCCTCCTCCTCCTCTTCCCCCTCCTTCCCCTCCCTCCTCTGTCCGCTACCATTACCCATTCCCAGTTACATGTAGATGCTTCTCTTCCTCTCCCCCGAGGTCCGAGGCGTCACAGGATTGGCTCTCGCTGTGCTTTTCTCACGTGCTTCTCCAATCCGAACGTCTCGGTCCTTCAAGATTCGGATGGGTGTGGGACTCGAGCGCAGATCCAAGAAATATGCACGGAGCGCCAAACGTTTACGTGTATATCGCGTTTTTGTTTCTTACTCTACTCAGGGCGTTGCGGAACGCTGTGAGAAGGCCGCGGCGCTCGAGCCATCCTCCAGAACCGGAGGATCTCAGAGATTCTCTATGGATCCCCACCCAAACTGGTCCTCGTCCTGGCTTCGTCTTAAGCACCACTTTTATGACTGGGCGTTACTCCCGTCGTTCAGAATGGCGCTTTCGCCCCATCGCAGGCCACTCTTCTGGATCCGAGTACCTCCTCAGCATGGTCCCCCCCTCTTTTCCCCTCCTCCGCCTTCCCCTGGCCCTCCTGCTCCTCTCGCTCCTTCCACTCCAGTTCAGGCCGCTGCCATTCGTCCTCGTCCTCTCCTTTTTCCTCAGCCTCATCTTCTGCTGCTCGTCCGCCACCTGCCACCTCCTCCTCCTCCTCCTCCTCCTCCTCCTCCTCCTCCTCCTCCTCTTATGAACGCAGCCCCCCCTTTCCGATTGCGCACAACACGATGGGGTCTTTCTGTGAATTCCAGGTCCGCTAGGTCGCTTGTCGGCGGATGGAAGAAAATAGCATTTGCGCAATAGAAAGGAACGGGTGGGAGAGGCAGGATGTCAGATATGGCGCGAGGGCACATAGCTTGTCTGTCCACCTCTCTGTTCTCCCTCCTCCTCCTCCTCCTCCTCCTCCTCCTCCTCCTCGCCCCCCCCACCTTTCCTCTCTCTCTCTCTCTCTCTCGTTTCCCATCCCCATCCTTCGTCCTCTCACTTCTCTTCCCCAACCCCTTTCTCTTCTCTCTCCACTCGCCCCTCCCGCACCCCCCCTCTCCCGCCGATGCCGGCCTCGCAGGTGCCGCTCGCCCTGCAGGCTCCCGGAGAGGACCTCCCTGTCGCGGCCTCGGGCGCCCCCTCCCCCCTCCCAGCGGCAGTCTTCCTGCTGCGGCAGCGGCGCTCGCTCGCGGGGAGGCCTCTTGGCGCGCTTCCCGCGGGAAGGAGGGGGGGGGGGCGGGGCGACATCCGCCGATTCGCCGGTGCCGGTCATTTGGAGGAGGGGGCCGAGTGCCGAGGTGGAGGAGGTGGAGGAGGTGGGTGATGATGATGACGATGATGCTGATGATGCTGATGATGCTGATGATGATGATGATGATGATGATGATGATGTTGGTGCTGCTGATGATGATGATGACGATGATGATGAGTATGTTGCTGATGATGCTGATGCTGATGGTGATGATGTTGATGCTGATGCTGATGCTGATGGTGATGATGTTGATGATGGTGACTGGTGAGTGTGATTGTGATGATGATACTGATGATGATGATGATGATGCTGCTGATGATGATGATCACAATGATGGCAGGTTTGATTGGTTGAGAGGTGTGCAATATCTAGCAATTTTGGCCCAAGCCATTTTGGCTCAAGTCGGCTTGGCTCTAGGAAGCGTCGCTCTCTTCAGGTGAGAAGGCGTAAGTCTCGAACTGATGACCGCAGGCGGGCGCCAATACAGTATGACTTGCATGCCAACGACAGCCATGACTCTGCCGAGAAGACTTGCATTGTTGTTCCAATCGCCAGGGTTTTGTATCCTTCTCGTGATCATTGTTGCCCTTTCTTGGCCGCTGGCGGATGCACTGCGAGGCTGCGGTGGATGGAGCTTGGGCGAGTTGGCGAAACCACTTGATGAACAAGAGCAGTCAACGTCATTCGAAATTACCCAGAAGGAGTTTGAAGTGGAGAAGTCTCAAGGGTCCGCAGAGAGCAGCGAGGCTGGCGAGGATGTTGAGAGCCGTGCAGGTGGCGTTCTGGGGATGAGTCTTGGACGGAGTCCAACAGGTCACCCGTGGCCCCGAGCCCTGGTCCAGGACCCAGACCAGGCGGTCACCAGTCCATCGGTTACCAGGCATACAGCGGGACCCTTGAAGAGGCCGATCGCTCTGATCCATGTCGGGTCGCCCAAAACAGGAACGACGTACATCCAACATGCACTTTGGACGTACCGTGACGAGCTCCTCGGGAGAAATCTAATGTATTACGTGCCGCCTGACGAGGAACATCTGAAGTTCATTCCTACAGCGCAGCACTTTCTTTCGCATCCCAACTCAAACGATGCCATAATGACAGCCTTCAAGAATAAGCTCAGCGAGGCAGTGGCTAATGGCCAGCACGCGATCGTCAGCTCCGAGACGCTCTGGCTTGGGCTTGGGCTTTCTGGAACCCGCCACATGTATCCAGAGTTAATCCAGTCGCTGAAATCTATATTTCTGCAGTTTAGTATAAAGGTGGTGCTCACCCACCGACCATTTCTCAGTTGGACGTGGGCTTGGTGCAAGCACCTCCTCTCCATTCACGATTCGTCGACAAACGGCATACCGTTCGCCGAGTATTGGGAGACGCCTGCCCGAAGTATGGGCCTTGCGCATGCGAATTCCGCCAGCAAATATGTTCAAGCATTTGGCAGGCATATTTTTATATTGGATTTTCTGGGTGCAAGGAACGACGGAGACATTGTGAAAATGATGCTGTCTGTTGTTGGTTTTCCGACCTTCCAGGGGCCGCTCCGAGAAGTTCACATCAAGCCAGGATTGAGTTCTGACCAGGTTGTCTATATCAACATGTGGCACTCACTCGGGGAGTACATGCGTGAGCACCACCGCTGCAGATTGAAAGCGCTGTTGCGGCAACAGCTCGCGCGCAATGATGATGCCATGTCCAAGAACCACACCATGCCGAATAAGTGTTTGGACATGGAGCCGATGAAGAAATACTCACTCAAAACTGATGCCAAGTTTCGAGATGCCTTCGAAGACCGCACGGCGCACCTCCGCCCAGATTTGTCAGGGCATGATACCACGCAACTGACGCAGATCTGCGAGCTCGACCACGAGATTGTCAGGATGGATTGGAAGGACTTGTTCGAGAAACAGGCCGAAGCTCTCCTACGCAAGTCGCGCCAGAAGCAGTAGAAGCGGTGACCAGGTCGAGTTGCGCCTTCGGGGCGTCCGTTTGATTGCAGCCAGAGGGCCCCCCAAACATCATAGTGACAGTTCGAATGCCATTTCGAATTCCATGTTGATTCGCATGCCCATGCACACGCGTGCATTTTGTACATTTATGGGCATGCTGCCCCAGCGTGAGGAGACGACACGAGAAAGGTCTGGGCACGTCCCAGCAGGGCCCGAGACGGCTCAAGAGAGTTCCTGTTTCTTCCATATGTCTTTCTGCCTCCTGTCTCTGTCCTTCCCCGCCCCCCCTGCGCGTGCTCCGCCAGCCGGCGTGACAGCGCGTGCGTGCCGTTTCAAGGCTGCTTTCTCTCCGTGCTCCGTTACCGCTCTTTCGTCCTGCACCATTTTGGCTCGAGCGATCGCACGGCCTTGCTCGCGCTGCCCCTCGGCGCGCGATGGCGTGGCCTAGAGGGGCTTGCGCGCCGCCCTCCCTGGCTGCCTCGCTGGTTGAGGCCGCTGTCCGAGGCGCTGTGCTTGCTGGCGCTCCTTGGCGCACCGTGGCGGCTGTCGCGCGGCCGGCGGTCTCAGCGGCGCTCTTCCAGAGCGCTGGGGCCCCCGTGATGCCGGCCGGAGACGACGCTGAAGGAGCTCCTGAACGACCCGCCGCTGCTGCTGCTCGCCCTCGTGTCCTCGCGGAGGCGCAAGTGGAGCGGAGGAAACGCCGCCGCGCGAGGCTCGCTGGGATGCGGGCTCTGGAGCGGGGCGAGGCCGCAGCTGAAGCTGAAGCTGCGGCCGCCATGGGCGTCTCGGCGGACGAGGGCGGCGCGGCTGGAGCGGGCTCTTCGCCTGCGGAGGCTGTCGCGGGCCCTGGTGCTGTCCATGGCGGCGTGGCGCCTGCGAGTGCGGCGGCGGCGGAGCCAACTGCGGCTCGCGGAGCCGACGCCATGGATGTCCCTTCCGAGCACGCGGCGCTTGTCGCGGAGCTCCTGGCGACGTCCTCCAACCCGACCCAGGGCGCCAAGATCTTCCCGCTTCTCAAGCTCGGCCAGCTACGCGACCTCCTCGAGGACCGCAAGCAGCTGGGCGCCCAGAGGACCATCCTGGACGGGTCCAAGAAGGGATGAGAGGCTGGCCTGGCAGGGCCCCGCTGTCACCACGTGTGCGCTCCTGGCGCGGATGGTGTGCAGCGGGTGATCCCTGTCGGGCCCTTCCCGTTCGGTCGGCAGCGCGTGTGCGGTACGTCCGCGGTTGCTGTGCAGGCCGTTGGGTCGCCGTTCCAGGCTCCATATTTGCTCTGTCTGCTAGTGGCTCACCTGCAGACTTGAGGCTCGCTCGCTCGCTCGCTCGCTCGCTCTTTCGTCCTGCACGTGCTCCGCCAGCTGGCGTGTCAGCGCGCGCATTTGCTATCGCGGGTGTGTTCCTCCTTCGTCCGTCGTTCTTCGATCTTCCTGCAGGTGCTCCGCCACCCGGCGTGACAGCGCGTGCAAAAGTTGCAAGGCAGTTTGCTCTCCGCCCTCTGGCATTCCTCGTTTTTTTTCTGCGCGTGCTCCGCCAGCTCGCGTGGCAGCGCGTGCATTTAATTTTGGGGTATTTTCGTTTTGTCCTCCGTCATTTCTCGTCCCTCCAAAACATAAAACGGCGCACCAGGGCCGGGGCCCCGGGGCCGGCCCCTTCTCGAGGTCAGGTACACTGAGGTCTCGCCCCCCCCCGCCCATGAACTTCATGCATGTAGAATTATCGAGACTGGGCTGCCCGTCGTTTTGTGCATGAAGCGCGGGGCCTACACTGCGGTCCCATCTCGAGCCTTACGGGCCCCATACTGGAATGTATTTCCCAGCAGCGCAGGAGCCGGTTGGCAGTCAGGATGCCGTGGCCGCGAGGTCGCCATGTCTCGGGCCCGTGGCCGCTGGATCGCCCTGAGGAGGGGGGCGAATGGTGGTCCAGGTTCCAGCGCGCGTGATATTCAATTCTCTTTCCCGCCAGCCCTGCTGAGCGGAGTTCGAGGGAGTGGTGAGAGAACTACTGGGAAAATTGTGATTGCGATTGTGATGGTGGCGATGGCGATGGTGATGGTGATGATGATGATGGGCGGACGGGGAAGGAGAGTGGGTGTGATGATGCTAATGAGGCTGATGGTGATGATGATGCTGATGATGATGATGATGATGAGGATGATGATGATTATGATGGTGAGGAGGATTTTAGTGTCGATGGGGATGATGGTGACGAGGATGGAACAGTGATGTTGGTCATGGGGACTATGATGGTGATGAGAAGGGTGCTGCTCTTCCTGCTGTTGCAGTTGACCGCGGCGGTGATGATGACGGTGATGTTGATGTCGTTGCGGATGCTGCTGGTGATGGTGATGGTGATGGTGGTGGCGATGATGATACTGCTGAAGCTAATGTTGGTGATGGGCGGTTGTGACGATGATGGCGGCGGTGGTGATGAGGGCGTTGCTGCGTCCAGTGGTGACGATTATGGCGCTGTTGGTAATGATGCGGCTGATGTGGATGACGGTGATTTCGGTGACGAATCTGATGATGATACTGATCATGGTGTGGGTGATGAGGATGATGGTGAGGAGGATGCGGGTGACGAGCGGGGATCGCGGATCGGTTGGGGAGGGTAACGGGTAGGACGGGGAGGAGGGACGGCTGCAAACCGGGAGTTCGACCATCGGGGGGGTCAGGGGCACGCGACACGATATCGGGTATCCATTATAGGGTGTGGCCCCGCAACCTTCGGCTTGTCAGACGCTGATCGCACAGCAGTAGTCCGAGCATCCTACTCATTGCAGTTCCTGTGCCTTCAATTTCCCAGTACCACGCGATACACGTACTGACATGGCCGCAGGCCAGCCAGCACCATTTGCGCCAGTCGCACTACACAGCCAGCTATACTCTTATGCCATGAAATCGTTTGTGTCAGTCGCCAAATAGCAGCTGCTCGCAGCAGCGTTCAAGCACATATCCACATCCTACCAAAGGCCAGTCATTACTGACCTGGCCAGTAGGTCAGTGTTTTGCAGTTTTAACTCGACCGTTCGGCTAACACACATCGTGTCCAGGACATTACATTCCAAGTTTCGAGCAACTCGCACGCACCCTGGTCATTTCACAAACGCAGCCAACCCTACCAGCACTGCGTGCTTACGTGCCCGCTACCAGGCCAGCGTTTTCGCCAGCTTTGCTCACCGTTGGGGCGGTGGAGGTATGGACGACATGTGGAAGCGAGGACGTTTTCGGCGGCACCCCACCTTGGGTCCGTGTGTGCAGGCCTCCCTACTCAAAGACTCTGCGCCACCCAAGGAACCGCACCTGCAGTGCCTTCGTTTCCTCGCAGCGCATGCCCTTTCCTGCGTTACTGCTGTTTGGTGTTTGCTGCCATAGTGGCATCCCGGGGAAGGGCCCCATAATTCTTCTCACGGTGCATCCCGACAGCAGCACGCCCAGTAGTTCACTTTACTCCGCCTAGCTTTGCCGCTGTGCCACACTTAGATCGCTTGCTCTGCTTTGATCTTTCCCATGCCGCGCACTACACCTTGGCGACTGATTGTCTTGTGTAGCGTTGGTGGGTACGGGCGGTTGTACGGGACGGGGGATGGGGGGGTGAGAACGACACCAAACGGCACTACTTTTGGCATTGTTGCCTAGCAACCTTGTTTACCAGTCTTGGACAGAGGGAGCTGTGCCGACAACCGTGGCAGGCAGCAGCCTGCTAGATTTGCCATTGTTGCACGCGTTTGTTCGGTACTCCAGTTGCCTGCCCCTTGTGTTACCCTTGGCGTTGTATGTTGCTCATGATTTCGGGGATTTCCCCCCCCCCCACCAACATCGGCGGCAGGCACCTTTGCCCGGCGCCCCTCTGGGCACTCAGCTGCTTATCATGCGTAGTGTAGGTGCCTATCCTCGCGGGCCTGCCGCCGAATCCGCTTCGATGTATCCAGCGTTTCGCGAAGTCCTTCGTGTGTATGTTTATAGTCATTACTATCATACTTGCCGTTCCTGAACTTATTACTCTTATCATGGTTGCTATCCCTATTCGCAGTGTCACTGTCGTCATTATTACCTACACTATTGATAGTGTTGTGAATAGCAGTTGTAGTATTAGTTTTACCATTCGTAATATTGGTAGTTTCTGTTATCGTCGTTCTGTCCATTCATACAAGCTGAGTGTAGTCGTTTCATTGGTGTTGTAGTTATTATTGTTTCTAATCGTATTATGAGTGTCCCTAGCATTCGCAAGTATGCCCGTACCATGTTCCACACGAGGTCTGCGATAATCGTTGCGTCGAGTTTGGCGAACGGCCCCTGGGAGGGACAGAAACCCGAGCAGGATGTCCAGGTTCAGAAGTGCTCACACCCGTCCAGCCCGCCTCACCTACGGAGCCTCGCTCCGCAGCGCCGTGGCCAATTCGTAGGCGTCGGCGTATGCGGAGGGTGGGGGAGGACGACAGGAAGAGGAGGCGGGGGAGGATGGTCAGAAAGGAGG
>CAUYUJ010015467.1:40000-60000 GCA_963575745.1 Prorocentrum cordatum
TGATGATGATGATGATGAGGACGATGATGATGATGACGGTGATGATGATTATGATGATGATGATGATGATGATGATGATGATGATGATGCTGCTGCTGCTGATGATGATGATGATGGTGATGATTCTGATGATGATGGTGATGATGATGATGGTGGTGGTGGTGGTGAGCATGACAACTAGATAACTGATGGTGACAGTGGTGGTGGTGGTGTCGTGAGCGAGGAGGATGGGAAGGAGGAGCAGGAGAACCAGCAGCAGCAGGGGAAGGAACATCACAGCACACCTCGATGCTTTGAACATGCTGCAAGACACCCTGCCGTCATCAGCCCCCCATTTCAGTTCTTATAAGCCTTCCTCTTCACTGCAAGACGTGCCCAGTTGAAACAAGAACACACTACTGGCCTGCCATCCAGGCAAGAGCGCAGTCTTGAAAAGGAGCTGCCGTCTATCCATGTAACGGGTTGGATCAGCAGATGGTAGGACCATGCCGTTCAATGAGATGTCTAGCGAGGTTTTCGTCCTAAGAAGGAACCACCACACCACGCATGTAGCAGGTGCATGTGCTCTACATTTGTGCTCGTCTTGCTACGGGGGCCTCAGGCGAGAGCCCCAATTTGGAAAGGAGGCGCCTTGCGTCCGTGCAGCTGTTGCACGGTATCCGTCTGAGTGGTGACAGTCGGACCGAGGTGTAAGATCGAGGGTGGTTCGGGGAAGGTATCCTAATGATATTCGTGTTTGCTGGATATTCTTGTTCATCCTGGTGGGAACGTGCCGTCGAATGCTCTTGTAGTTTGACCGGCGGAGAGTCTCATGCTCTTGAGGGATGTTCTTCTGTCCCAGGTCGAGCTGTATTCAGTGTGAGGAAATGTCAAGCGAGAGCACGATTCTGAAATGGAGCCGTTCGATGGTTTCCATCCTTACAACTGGTGCCGCCCTCCATCCTTACATCCTACATCCATCCTTACAACTGGTGCGTCCTTCTATGGCGAATGCGCTCGGCGCTACGGCGATCACTAATTTTTTGAAACCGACATTCCTCCATGTAGTTGCTGCAAGGTTTTTATAAAACAAACGAATATGGCCTGTGCTCAGGCGAGAATCACATGTTGAACACGACGTGGCCTCCAGTAGTGTACCACCTTGCACTTTGAGCATGTAGGGTACATAATGGACATCTCGAGTGACACGCCTGGCCCGGCCAACGGGCACGCCTGGCGGTGTGACAGGAGGGGAGTTACTAAAGTGACGGAAGAGGGATGGAGGAGGAGCGGAGTATAAGGAGGTCAAGTTAGAACGATGATGAGGAGTATGCAGACAGCTAGGGGAACAGAAGAAGGGATGAGGACTAGGAATGGAAGGAAGGGATGGAGGAAGGCCAGAAGGAGGCGGTGAGGATGAGAAGGCGAGGGATAGGAGGAGGAGGAGGAGGAATGGGCTAAGGCAGGACGAGGAGAAGGATGCAGTGAGGAGAAGTAGGCAGTGAGGAGGAAGCAGTGAGGAGGAGGATGTGGAGGCGGAGGAGGAGGATGAGAAGCAGGAGGACAATAACAAGAAGCGATTCATACAGATATGAATGATACTTACAGTAATAAGGAGGATGACATACAGACCAGTGATACGAGTCTAACTCGTACTGAGGTTGGCTGTGATAATCACAATACCATGGGTAATACTTATACGCATATGAATAATTTCCAGTATACTACGAACGCTAAGACCTAAGATACTACTCATGCGAATACTAATCAACTTATTCATAGTAAGGATGGTAATCCTGCTATCAGCAGTGCTATGTGTAGTAGCAGCTTCACTCTTGATACTAACACGGCGCATGCGAACACCACTGATACAAATGATGGTATGACGGCTAAGTGTTGCGAGTATCGTCATTCATTCTTTGTATTACTACTACTACTGATAATAAGCGTGGTCGCTAATACTAGGGATAGTACTGCTATTGGTAGACAGCTATACTAGTAGTAGGATTACGGATACTAGCCAGATTACGAATGATACATTGAGGAGAATATCACTGGTACGAATGGTAGTACTATTGTTCAATACTACTACTACTACTACTACTACTACTACTACTACTACTACTGCTACGGCGACTACTACTACTACCACTACCACTACCACTACCACTATCACTACCACTACCACTATTACTACTACTACTACTACTACGACTACTACTACTACTACTACTACTACTACTACTGCTACTCCTACTACTACTACTACTACTACTACTACTACTACTACTACTACTATTACTACTACTACTACTACTACTACTACTACTACTACTACTACTACTACTATTACTACTACTACTACTACTACTACGACTCCTTTTAATCAAACCAGGAATCACCAACTAAGAATGATACACGAATGATAACACCATGTAATACGAACTACTACCACTATTTCTAATACCACTACCACTAGTTTAGATACAACTAGCATACTTCGAATGATAGCACCAATTAATGTGAGCAGTTCGACTAAGCGTACTCGTATTACTCATAGTCGTACTACCGAGACTTGTAATAGTATTACCCGTATGATTCGTGATATATTACTCGAGTACTGTTATTACTCGTATTAGTAATACCAAGGCTAATTATGATACGAATGCTGGCAACACGGGTACTAGCAATCTATATGTTTATTCACAATACAGCTTGTGGTAAAACGGAGAAGGACAATACGGAGGTGGAGGAGGGCTGGTGGATTGGAAGGGGTTGGATGGAGGAGCGAGCAGGCATGGGGTGTGCGAGGGAGGAGGCGGGAGGAGGAGGAGGAGGAAGATGATGAGGAGGAAGAGGAGGAGGAACAGGCCGAAGAGGAAGAGGAGCAGGAGGATCAGGAAGTGGAGGAGGAGAAGGAGGAGGAGGAGAAAGATCAGGAGGATCAGGAGGAGGAGGATCAGGAAAATCAGGAGGAGGAGGAGGAGGAGGATCCGGAGGAGGAGGATCAGGATGAGGAGAAGGAGGAGGAGAAGGATCAGGAGGAGGGGAGGATCAGGAGGAGGAGGAGGATCAGGAGGATCAGGAGGAGGAGGAGGAGGAGGAGGATCAGGAGGAGGAGGAGGAGGAGGAGGATCAGGAGGAGGAGGAGGATGAGGAAGGAGGGAGGGAGGAGTGAGGGAGGAGGGAGGAAGGAGGGAAGGTGGAGGGAAGGAGGAGGGAAAGAGGAGGGAGGAGGGAGGAAGGAGGAGGGAGGAGGGAGGAGGGAGGAGGGAGGGAGGGAGGGAGGGGTGGGACTCTGCGCTTCCGACCCCTCCCCTCCCGCAGGCTGGGCTGGCAGGCCGTGCGCGCCGCCTGGGCGGCGTACGCCAGGAGCGCGCCTGCCTTCCGAGGGTCTGCTGGGGGGACACTGCCGGAGCTTGCCAGAGCCTTCCCAGCCGGGAGGGCGGGGGGGGGCAGCGAGAGTCAGAGGAGGGCGAGCGGAGACATCGGTAAGGCGTTGGCCGTCGATGGGGGCTCCTCGAGGTTCGAATCTATCGCACGCTTTTTCTGGCCTCGGGATGCGGTGTTGCCTCCCGCGTGTCCGCCTTCTTTCTGCCGCGTGCCCATCACCACATCCCGTGCCGCCCGACGCCGCCCGTGCTGCAACCCCACGGTGGCCGCCGGCGCGTCGCGCGCGGCGGCGGCGGGTGTCAGCACAGGTCTTGCATTGGCCTATCCTTACAGTGGGGGCCCATGCCAATAAGCACCCTGCTTGCCTCCAGGGTGCCCTGGGTTTCTTGGGTTTCGATGGTGCCGCAGTGGAAAGCGTGACGCCCCCCACGCCAAACATAGATGGACGTCCTGTGGTCTCGGGGTTGGGCCGGGGTTGGGCTTCTTGCGGGAGGTTTCCTGTTGTCGGGCCCTTACTGCATCTCTGCTGCCACGGTCCGTCTGCCGATCCATTTGGTCTTAAGTCGGGCCTGTCCCTCTACAGGAGGAATACTCGAAAATAGTCAAGAAATAGTCCGGGGACTATTTTTCGATTATGTTTTGACCTTTTGGGGGTATGTTTGGAGTATTTTTCATTTTTTGTTCGTCCAAAATCCCCCTGTAGGGGGACAGGCCCGACCTAAATCTGTCGCATGGCGCATGCCTCCCGGGACCCCCCCGCGGCGCTGTCTCGGCTCGCCGTTGGCCGTCTTCCTTCCGCCTCCCTGGCTCGGTTCGCTTGGGCCGAGGTATGAGGTCGAGGTCGGCTCGGGGAGGGCACCCTCGTGTGCTCAGTGTGTGTCGAATGTTCTTCTGTATCCTGTGGAGGGGTGCCCTCGAGTGATATTATGCTTAGGGATATTTTGGCCAGCGGGGAATCTCATGCTCTTGAGGGATGTGATTATGTCCTTGGTCCAGCAGTATTTTCGTTTGTGTTGTTCCCCTCGGTCTTTTCCTTGACGCATGGGATTTTTGTTGCCCGCTGGTCGGCTATGCCCATCTCCCTCTGTGGGCTCATCGCTTTGTTCACGCTCCCACCGGTTCGTTTGAGAAACAGTGTGTGTGTGCGTGTGGGAAAGACAGGTTGGGATTATTGTCGTGATGATTACAGGGATGGTGACTCCGACGACGAGCAGGATGACGATGACCGTGACGATGATGGTGCTGGTGGTAGTAGCGATCGGTGATGAAGATGGCGACACTGATGATGCTGATGCGGCTGGTGATGGCGGCAACGATGGTTGTGATGATGTCCATGATTGTATTGATGACGGTGGTTATGATGATGATGAGGCTGACGACGACGATACCAATACCGATGACGGTTATACTGATGATGGTACTGTTGTTCATTCTGATGACGACGACGGGGAGGACGGTGTTGTTCCTGATCATGATGTTGGTTGTAGTGATGATGATGATGATGATGATGATGATGATGATGCTGATGATGATGATGATGATGCTGACGATGATGATGATGATGATGCTGCTGCTGCTGCTGCTGCTGATGATGATGATGATGATGATGATGATGATGATGATGATGATGATGATACTGCTGATGCGAGTGACGTTTTGTTGCGTGTGGTCTCCAGGACAGTCCAAGAACACAAGCCTCAATCAGGCTCGGAGGCTTCATCCTCCCAGGAATCTCCGTCACTGTCAGCTCTGCGGCCTCTCTCAGTGGAGATTCGCCCAAACTCTGCCACCCAGTCTAAATCAGATTCAACAAGCCCGAAGCAGCGGAGCACTATTTGGCGCTGCTCCGTCTGGCTCGGGAGAGCCGCCGGGGCAGCATCGGCCCCCGGCGCCTCATGCACCTCTTCGTTCGGTGGTTCAGCCCGCTGCGGCTCCCAAGTGCTACGTAGCTTGTTGGCCGTAGCCCTGCCGATACCAACAGGGGCCCCTATGTGCAGATCCTTGGTGCGAGCCCTATTGCTAGGGAACCTGCCCTCAGCAAGGCGGCGCAGCTGCTCACGATAGCGCGGCCCTGCCTGAGCCCCGCGGCACGGCCCCAGCATCTTAGCACTGGGCATAAGGGCAGAAAAAAAAACTCCGCATCGAAAACAAAATGTGAAAGTCTCGGCAGGGCGCTCAACTATGTGGGCACATAAAAGTGCATGCCCGCCGAGGCGCAGAGCTACTCCACAGTATTGGCTCCACGACCCGTCCCATACGAATTCTAGTTCAAGCTCACTCTGGCTGCCCAGGCGCAGGCAGTCTGCCGCGTCGGTCTGGCCGCCGACGGTCGACTCGGAAGCGCCAGCGGCAGCGGCCGGAATGGCGGGCGGCGCATCCGCGCCCGCCGCTCCACTGAGGGCCCCTCCTGCAGGGAGCGCTGGTGGGGAACTGGCAGGGCCCAGCACGTCCTCGTAGTCGTTCATGCCGTTGTCCACCATGACGCCCTGCAGCTCGCCGAACCAGCGGGCACTCTCGCGAGCCAGCTCCTCAAAGCCCTTCCACAGGTGGACCTCCCTGCCCGTGATGCCCGTGTGCATGTGGGCCCCGAGTTTAGCAAAGTGGTCCACGGCATCGTTGGCCTCCCGCTCCCAGTGCGTGGACCTCCCCGCGTCGACATCAGCGGACGTGGCATGCCCAAGAGTCTTGTGAGCTATCAGGTCCCCTAAGCTGAAATGTCCCCACACTCGGCCCCATAGATGAGGTCGTTGGTCCTGCGGCCTGGCACCAGCCCCAGGCCCGCCCTGCAACGTGTCGACGGTCCCTTGGCAGTCGATGTAAACGTCATGGGTGCCTGGCCAGACGAGGTCGCAGAGCATGAAGATGGCGAAATCCTCTCCGTCTCTAGAAGTCTGCCGCGGGCCAGCCCATAAAGGGACTGGCCCGTAGGCGGCAGACACCGTGCGTCCGAACCGATCGACCTGGATAACCGCCCAGCCAGCGCGGGCCAACTCAGGGATCTCCATATGGAACGCGCTGCCGTCTGTGAACAACGGCCCATGCAGCAATCCATCGGCTGGACGGTTGACCCACGAAATCAAGTGCAAACCTTTCTGCGCCTTCCACGCTCCACTCGCGCACGCGGGCAGCCCGGAGCAGATGGCGTGCTCCAACCCGCTCTCGTCGCAACTGTTGGTGCGCCGGGCACTCGTAGCAGCGATGCCACACCGTGCCGAGGCCGCTCCGGCAACGCGTGCAAAGGCCATCCTGCACGAGGCCGTGGCCAAGCAAGCGGGCCTGGCTCCAGATGGTGTTGCAGATGCCGGCCCTCAGAGCCCGCTGCTGACGCTGCGTCCAGACTGAGGTCACGCGCTGAAGGAGTGGCCTGAGACCGCTCCAAAACACTGGAAGAGCACCCGGATGATCTGGCCCACCAGCCTCGCCCCCTGCGGCCGCGGCCGCGACGCCCGACCCGACCCTGCAGAGGGCCATTCTGTCAGAGGCCCGGACAGCAGCAGCCTCCACCAGGGCCCTGAGCTGGTGCGGCGAAGTGCGATGGAGATCGTACTGCTCAGCCGTGTCGGTCCGGACGACGGTGCTGCTGACCATCTTCCAACCAACGCGGTCTAGGGTGAGGACCAGGACGTCTGCTGGAGAGCACGCCACCCGCCAGGGGGACTTCGAAGTTGCGAGCTTCCGCTGGCCGTGCTCCAATGTCACCTGCAATGCCCTGGCTGCCACTGCTCCAGACCACACCGCCTCGCACCACTGCTGGAGCACCTCCGCCGTGTTCAGCACGAGCGGGTCCACGCGGCTTCCACTGCGGTACGAGTGAAGACGGAGCCCCACGCTGGCGCCCTTGGGCAGCCGACCCATGCTGGTGACCGCACTCACCCTCAGGCCGTGGAGCTGGGACGGCGGGAGGCCCATGACGGCCCCGCCCCATAATCCAGAAGATGTAGCCCCGAGGCGATGAGCCATGGTGACGTCAGCTCCAGCTTCGCGAAGAATGGCATAACGATGACCGCGTCGTCGGGCTGCAGCCTGGCGCACACTGGTCGCCGCAACGCGTCGCAGCGCCCCCATGGTGATGTCACCGCCCAGGCTTTTAGCCCCATCTACCCTGGTCCGCGCTGGCAAGCTCCACGCCGCATCGAGGGCAGAGGCCAACTCGCGGGAGCTGGCCAAGTACCTGCACTTGCCGATGTTCACGGGCAGCGAGAGGCCCCTGAAGGAACCCAGGAGAGATTCGACACCGCCCCCCAGGCTTGCGACGACCATGTCCTGGCGCCCCGTCGCCTGCAGCACCACGTCGTCCACGACGTTCCGGATCTGCAGGCCAAGCCGACCAGCTCGTGCAGCGCGGAGCGGCCGGAGGAGGACCAGCTTCGCGAGAGTCGTGGCTGCCGAGCATCCAGCAATTATGGAGCCATTGGCCCGCATGGTCCCAGACACAGCGCCCCCATACAAGACGCGGCGGGGCCCGCTGTACAACATGCAGAGGCCCTTCAGCAGCCGCACCGGAAACTGGAACTCCAGGGCGGCGTCGTACAGGTCCCTCCACCTGACGTGCTCGTAGAACTTGGACAGGTCCAAGAGAGCCGTCGCGCAATGGAAGCCGACTGCTCGACCGAAAGCGGCGTAGGCATTGTGTACCCACGCGGCTTTCTCACATGAGGTGGCTCGAGACGTGCCCCAGAAGAAATCCTCCTGGAATCTACGTTCCCATTGCTGGCAGATCGGGGAGCGCATCTTGCTCCACAGCTTGGTCACCAAGCAAAGCAATCCGATCGGTCGGAGACCCCCGTCTGGCTTAGGCAGAAAAACCAACGTGGAGAGAAGATCATCGAGGATGACGGGGTGGCAGTCGTAGGCTACGATGATGTCCAGCAGCCGGAGCTGGAAGTCCACAGGCAACTGCAAGATCCATCGGGGATGGAAGTCGTCCCAGCCCAATCCAGCCGCCTCCCGATAGCCGCGGCACGCCCGCTGCAGGTCCTCCAAAGTGAGGTCTGGCATGTCTACGCCATCTGTCACCGCCCAGTTCTCCGGGGCCACGTCGTCGGATCTCAGCGGGTTGTCCCAGAGCGCCGCCCAGTCGTCCAAGAGCTGGTCCGCCGCGTCCTGCCCGCCCACAGGCAACCGGCCTCCAGTCGTAGAGTCCGCCTTGCCTCCAAACTCGTGTTTGTTCAAAGTCTTCTTGGCGAAGCGGTGCGCCTGCTTGCCGCCGTTCTGGACTGAGGCACGGGCCCACGATTTCCAGTCCTGCATTTTCTGTCTGGCATCTGCTGCCCTACGGCGCCCTAGATCCTGTTCGAGACGCTGCCAAGTCTCCTGGAGGTCGCATAAGCGCCCTTGTCTTGCATGTAGTGCAAGCAGCTGGAGATCGCACTGGCTGCAGTCATCATTCTCTGGCATCGCAGGCGCCTCCAGTACCGCGATGATATCCTGCAACTTCTCCACCCAGAGCGTCTGTCGAGCTCGTCCGGCTTGCCCGAGCCCAGTCTTTGAGAGGAGGTCCAGGCGCTGGCAGAGGCAGCGGAACGACCACCACGCAGTGGTGAGGGGTGACGAGCGCTGGCGTTGCTCGCGCTCCCACGCCGTTGCTAACGGAACCCTCGACGTTCGGGGCCCTCGCGAACGCCCGCCATAAGCAGCCCAATCGCGCTGCTCCACGCCGTGGAGGCCAACAAGGAACTCTTCAGACTTTTCGTACCACTCCAGGAGCTTGGCCACCAGCGGTACGTCACGACGCCCACCTCCACCAGCATCGTCGGTGAGGTCCCATGCCCAGTCAGGGGGCAGATGCTCCAGATACGGACCGTACGGCAGAGCAACCGCGAACCGTCTAAATCGAACCGGTTTGCTGATCCAAGTGCTCGGCCTCACCCCCTTCAGGTACAATATCACCGGGATGTGGGGCGAGAGGGGTGCATCTGCTAATGCACCGGCTTTTTCCACGCATGTTGCCAACGTTTCCGCAATAACGAAGTAGTCGAGGACCCGACCCTCATCAGGGGCACCATCCCCGCCGCGTCCAGGGGCGCACGTCGCCACGTCGGGGGCCACGATCACACCCTTCACCTCGGTCAGCCAACCCGTGCTGTCCAGCTCCTCCGGGGTCAGGTTGAAGTCGCCCTGGATGACCCATGGGGAGTCGCACTGGAGGATGATTTCGCCGACCTGGTTCAACAAGTCGATGTTCGGCTGGGTAGGGCCAGCACCGGAAACACCGTAGAACGTCACAAGCAGCAAGCCCGCAGGAAGTCCTGCACGAACTCGTCGGGCCTGTATCCTATGCTCGTACCCCTGCATGTCCACCTGAGGGGCTGGAAGGGAGGGCAGGCGCCCCTCCACCGCGAGCCATACGCCGCCGGAGTGCTCCAGGGCGCCTTCTCCCGTCCGGGCCGCCAGGCCAACCGAGGAAGAGTAGCCTCGCGCAACCATCGCACTTTGCGGGGCGATGGCCCGTGCATCACTGTGCAACCTGGTCTCCTGCAGGCTCACCACAGTTGGGCTGGGGGTCTGTTCAGAGAGGCCGTGGTCGGCCAGGCCACCCTGAAGAGCTTGGCGGTGGACCCAGTCGAGCAAGGGGCCCGCCGTAGACCAAGCATTCACATTCGCTCCAAAGATCGTGAAATCTGTGAGGAGCTCCCGGGGCCCTGGTTGAGGTCCAAGGGGTTCACCAGGCGGGGCGCTCCGGCACGCTGATCTTGATGGGGATGATCTGGTACTGGTAAGCAGGATCGGCACGCCCTGCCCGCACGCAGCGTTACCCGCGCGGCCGGGCAGGCTTCGACTTGCCGATGCTGCGGAAGACCTGGCCGGTCTTCTCATACAACCGTCTCGCCTTCTTCTTGCGCTCCTCCTGCCTCTGCCGCTGAGCGTCAGGTTCCTCCTCAACTTCTCCGGCGGGGTCGTCGACGAGCGCGAGGTAGGCGTCCTGGTCGTCCTCTGCCAACATGTCCCAGTCGGGGGCAACGGAGGCGGCCTGCGATGCGGGTGCAAGTGCGCCATGTTCACCGGCTGGCCCAGCAGCCAGAGGGCCAGCAGGAGCACCGCCGACACCACCAGGTGGATCGCTCCGGGCCGCCGCTGCCGCAAGCGCCGACGCCTTGTCCAAGGCAGGCCGGCCGGAAGGTGGAATCCAGGGCCGCTCCCCCTTCCTTGATCTCTTCCGGGCAATTGGCGCAACTGGCCATGGCCTGGAAGCAGCCCAGCAGCGCTTCAAAGGCAGCGAACGCATCGGTAGGGTTGGCGGAGATTTGCGGCGGCGCCGGAGCAGACTGGATGCTCTTGGCAACGACGTCCCGCTGCTTCTGGAGCTCCTTGTACTTCTCCTCGTTCTTGGCCACCTCCTGCCTCCTGGCCTCCACCTCCTGCAGCGTGTCAGCGATCCACTGCTTGTCCGACTCGACCTGGTCGCTGAGCTTGGACATCTGGGTCTCCAGGGTCCTGATCTGGGTGGCCGTGGGCTTCTCAGCGAGCAGTAGGGACTGGAGCTCCTTCTCGCGCGCCCGCCTCTTCGCCAGGATCGCTGCCACTTCAGGGTCGTCCGCCTCCGGCTCCAGACGCTTAATGCAGTCCCGGACCTTGGCGAGTTCCTCCTTGGTCGCACTTTTCTCCCCCTCCTCCATGTCTCCTCCACCTCCCACTGCTCCCTTCCCCTCTTTGAGTTGCTTCTGCAGCTGATGCGAGTGACGATGACGATGATGGTACCGATGATGATGATGATGATGATGATGATGATGATGATGATGATGATGATGATGATGATGATGATGATGATGATGATGATGATGATGATGATGATACTGATGATTATACTGATGATACTGATGATGATAAGGATGATGACACTGGCAATGACGATCACGATAATGATGAGGTGGTGAGGTTGATGATGGTGATGATGGTGATGGTGATGACGATGCTGATGGCTGTGATGTGGATGATGCTTAGACTAATGGCCATGCCGATGAGGATCGTGGTGATGATGAGGATAATGATACTGACGATGATGATGCCGATGCTGATGCTGCTGTTGTTGCTTGTGGTGTTGATGTCGATGATGACGATACCGACGATGACCATACTGGTGATGTTGATGCCGATGCCGATGATGATGGAGCTGATGGGGATGCTGGTAGTCATTATGAGTATGATTATACTGATGATTGGCGATGATGCTGATGATGCTGATGATGGCGATGATGCTGATGATGCTGATGATGATGATGAGTAGGAGGAGGAGGAGCAGGATGATGATGGTGATGATGGTGGTGGTTCTTGTGATTGTGGCAATCACGACGATGATGCTGGTGATGTTAACGGCAGTGGCACGAACGGTGATTACGGCGAGGATGGCTAATATTTGTGATGATGCGCAAGAGGAGAGGACCATGCTGACGCAGTGAATAATGGCAGAGATGAGCAGCGTAAAGGGGGGGAAGATGGGGCGGACAGGAGGCGGGTGTGGGTCGGAGGCAGAATTGGATTTGCAGGCCGACGGATTTTCAGGCGCAGACGGAGACGGAGGACGAGCGGGAAGAGGTGGGGCGGGGGGGAGAACGCTAGAACGCTGCCAAGCAAGAGGAGTAAAGCAAAGAGGAAACAGGATGCGCCAGCAAACATGGAGGATGAGGAGGACACGCTTGGGCCACGCCATTTACCTATCGCGCCCGCAAGCCCGTGAGTGAGTAAGAGGAGGAGCACGGGAGGAGCCGCGAGCGCCGAATGCAGGGAGGTGGGAGAAGGGAGGAGAGTGGAGGGAGAAGTGACGAGAGGTGACGAGAAGTGACGAGAAGTGAGGGTTGGCGTGACTTGGGTAAGCCCTGAAGGCAGTCAAACACGAGGCTTATCCGAAGCCCTCGAGGTCGGACTCCTCAACACCGGAGTCCGACCCTGCAGAAGCACGGTGGATCGCTTGACGACCCAGCAGCTGCGCGCGTGGGCGATCGTCGGCCGTTTGTCCAAGCGCTCGGAGCACGAATCCCTCCCCTTCCCCACGTAGACGGAGAAAGGGTCGGTGGCCGAGGAGCTGGTTGGGCGGCTGCCTCCTCTTGACGCCCCCCTCGGGCCTCGGGAAGCACGCCGTGGGGGCGACCGAGACGCAGTTCACGGACCCACTGGGGGTGTTGGCCCAATTCTATGCGGCTGAGTTGCTCGGTTCCCCCTTTACCAGGGCACCCGCTGCAAAAACCACTGAGCCCTTGAGTGAGCTTACCCTCGGAGCTGACAACCCCGCAGCACGAGCAGAAGAGGATACACCCAATTCGGGAGTGCACAAATATCAGCATCGGCCTGCAGGAGGGAGTGCCTCCGCCACCAAAAAGACGGGTGCGAGAAACCCTGACACTTCGATAAGCGAATCGGCCGTTTTCTGTTTGCGAGAGGGCGTCGCGGCCGTCATTTTTGCGGGTCCAGGTCCGTCGGTTTCGGTCCTAGGCCGTTTTCACTAAAAGGTGGTTTATTAAAGGGAGGTTTGTCCACTGCTGAACTGCGTGGAAAACAACCACCCTTTTATTCTTCGTGCATGTTAGAGCAGGACACGCGTAGCAACTGTGCCATGGGGAGCCGTCGGGGTCGCCACATCTCTGACTGCATGCCGACTCTGGCAAGTGATCATTCTTTTATTCATTGTTTTGCCGATCGGCGCGGGCCCTCGCACCCCCCTCTCCCCCCCCATGAAGTAGATCTTGGCTGTTCTTGGCGCCTGCTTCAAGCAGGTGCAGTCTCCCCCATAATGGACACACTGCTGCAAACAGTCGCACTAAGCAGATGTCCGGAGCCAGCCCCCCCCCCCCTTTCCCACCCCTTCCGCCAATGTCGAAACGCCGAACAAGAAAACGTTGACCAACCCTTGCTTCTTCCACCTGATCTGCGGCCAGTGGGTTCCCGAGAGGAGCGATCTGGCGTGCGCTGATGCCTCGTAGTCCGGCACCCTGCTTGCGAAACATTGTATAGCAGCCTCTTAGTTCAGCAGCCTACCTTCGAAACGCTGTGCAGCAGCGACCCCAGAGTCCGCCAACAAATAGATTTGCACCACGGTCCTTCAGGCTCGCGGGCGGTCCGGGACTGGCGGTCGGAGGCACGGATCGCCCCCTCCCTCCTCCTCCGCCAGTTGCGTGGCCAGCGCGGGCGGGACCTTGGTCAAGTCCAGCTGCTGGCCCGAGTCGGCAGCCAGCTCCGTGCAGGAAACAAGGCTCCATCCAAGACGCTGGAGGCTCAAAACTGCAACCTCTGCTGGCGACGCTGCTGCTGGCAACGGTGACCTCAAGTTCTGAGTCCTCGAAGTCGCGCCCTCCAAGCACTTCTGGAGCACTTGGTCTTCGGGAAGGACTCCCAGACCGCCGCCGCCCACTGGAACACAATCTGCCCTATGTTCAGCGCCAGCGGGTCGATCCTGTGGCCTTCCTTGTAGTTGTGTAGCCTCAAGTCTACTGATCTTCCCCTGGGGACCTTGCCGGAGCCCCATAGAGCGGACGCCATCGGGCCCGGTCTCTGGACCCACATTGTGTTGGCCCCAGCGGCCCGCAGCTGATGGATCATCCTAGACCTCACGTGGGCCCCACTCCATCGGGCCGTGGTGATCCCGACTCTCCTGGCAATGCCCATGTTGGCGTCAGTCCGTAGATTTCGCGCTGACTCGACCCGACTGCTTGGGGGAAGATCCCAAGCTTGCTTGAGCTCCTGGCCCAGCGCCGAGTCGCTGCATAGGTACTTCGACTTGCTGGAAACTGGCAGCACGAGCTGCTCGAAACAGTCCAGCAGGGGCTTGACACCGCCAGGGAGCTGCGCGGTTAGACCTGAAGACGGGACCACAACCTGCAGCGCAACATCGTCGATAACGGTTCGGACCGCAAGTGGGGTCCTCTCGAATTGAGCACGACGCAGAGGGTTGAGCAGCAGCAGTCTCGTCAACGCTGTCGCCGCCGAACATCCCACAAAAACAGTCCCATTGGCCCTCACAACTCCCGAAACACTCGTTGTAATAAAATATTGTTTCAGCATAATGCACAAACCTCTCACAAATCATATATTATATCGTGTTCCATCGCCGCCCAGTGCAGACCTGTGGGTATGATGTTCGTGAAGTTTCTTAAGGTCTACTATCACGGACGCCGCCCGGGGTTCCGATGCAGTGGCCGAAGTGCGCAGGCATGATGTGACCCACCTTGCGTGCTCGCAGGTAGACTCGGGGATGCGCCCCAGAACAAAAACGCTGGTTGATCTGTCTCCCACTTGCGGCAGATGGGCTGGAGTCAATTCGACCATACATTCATGAACAACACATAGGAGGCCAATTGGCGTGACCACACCCCTCTGGCTTGTCCAGGGAGGGAATGTTAGTAATGAGGCATGAGAGCACCTCGGGAGTCTCCCCGAACCCATGGAGGATGTCCAGGACCCTGAGCTGGTACTCTTTGGGGAGCCTCAAGACCTGGCATGGATGAAAGGCGTCCCACGCCAAGCCAGCACTCTCCTAGTACCCCATGCACGCGTCCAGCAGTCGTGGCAGCTCTATTCCTGGGAAGCTCCTGGCCCTGGATGTCCCATCGAGGTGGGTGATCATCGCTGGCCCCTGCGCCTCCGAAACCAAAGAGGTGCCCCCTGGCCTGGACGGCCTTGTCTCCGTCCTCTGCCACGTCGACCTCGTCGACGGGAATGGAAAGCTGGCTGGTCCGATCATGCGCGAACCAGCTCCCACCAGCCGGTGCTCAGCCCTGGCGGGCCTGACGTGTCTAGGCTTCATGAGAAGGCTTCCTCCACGAGCTCCCTCCGCGCGTAGTGGGCCCTGGAAACGACAGGGCCGTTTTTTTACAGGTTCCGTGTTGCCGTTTTTTTGCCGGTTCCGACGCCGTTGTTTTACCGGTTCCGTCGCCGTTTTTTGACCGGTTCCGGCTCCGGTTCCAATCCTGGAGCCGTTTTTTTGCCGTTTCCGGTCGCCGTTTTTTTGCCGTTTCCATTTTCAACAGACATTTTTTGCGGAAACGGTGAAAAAACGGCCCTGCCGTTTCCGGGGCCCACAAAGCCTCCGCGGTCCCACGCAGGGCTCCAGCGGGACCTCTTGGAGTGGATTTGCGTCGAAATCGTCCGAGTCGGGACAAGGCCCTCAAGAACCAAATCCAACTGCATATGATCGGCGCCACCCCAACATACTTATACTATATGTGCGTCGCCCCCCCAGGGGCGACGCGCGCACCGAGAAATCCTATTGTATATGCGTCTTGCCGGGCGCTTTCTGGCCACACCGCTCGGGAAACGATAATACTACAAGATGGGCATACCTATACGACCACCCTGCGGGTGATAAGGAGGTTGGGGGGGGAAGGGTCCCAGCAATGGGCAACAGTTGTGATTGTTGTTGTGACGATGCCAATGGAGAGTGTTGCGTTGCCGCTCGCTCTTGGGAGCGTCGGTGTCGAGTTGTTTACATCACCCTTCGTTCATTGGCGCCTTGGTACCATTCGTCCCTCCCCTTGGGAACCTGTCCAACCTGCCCAACGGCAGCCAAAGGCGGCATGTGGTCACAGAATACTGGAGCGTCGGGAAAGGCTGGCGCAGCCCGTGCCCCCTCTTGCACTATCGATCTCACGATCGATCTCACTCAATCGATCTCACTCGATCAATATCACTGTCGATCTCAAAATCGATATCATCATCGATGTCTCTCGGCCGGTCTCACTGTCGATCTTACCATCGATCTCACAATCGATCTCACAACAACACGGGTCGTCATCATCATCACCACCAACAACAACATCAACATCATCATCAACATCATCATCACCACCATCACCATCATCATCATCACCATCATCATCCTCAGCACCAGCAGCATCACCATCATCATCAGCACCATCATCATCATCCTCATCATCATCCTCATCATCATCAACAACAACATCATCATCACCATCATCATCATTGGGACACCGACGGGACACCGACGGGACACGGGCGGGACACCGGCGGGACACCGCGGGCCCCCAGACGCCCGGACGGCAATCATTTGGTCCGGCCGCGCCTCAGCCACACGGGACCCCAGCGGGACACCTGGCGGGACACCGCGGGCCCCCAGACGCCCGGACGGCAATCATTTGGTCTGGCCGCGCCTCAGCCACAGGAGACTTTCTCTCGCCCTTTCACGCAGCTTCGCCTCGCCCGCACGCACGGCACGCACGAACACGAAACCGAAATCGATTTCCCGGTAGGGGGGCTCTCCGTTCCACTTCGATCTCACCCCCCAACCTCCGACTAAATGTTCGGGTCGGACGCGCGCCTCAAAGGAAAACATATAATGCTAGTATGTCTATGTGCGTCCCATATGAGGCTGAACGGGGGCTCTTGGAAAAGACCGAATTTCCCGAACACAAAGCCCAAGAGCACGAGCACGAACGAAGAAATCGAACTCCTTCGCGCCTTGATGCCCCCTCCTCCGTCTTTGTCGTCTCCAGCCGCAGGTCCTGTGGCAGAGTGCCTGCAGGAGGGCTGGTTAGTCGAAAAAAAGATAGGTGCCACCGATCCTATCCACCCACCCTGCGGATTCCAGCTCGGCGGGCGTGAAGTTCCAGTCGGTCTGAATGATCCAAACACTCCTGATCCTGGAAACACACTGACCCAAGACATTCCTAAGGTGTGTCCTATGCTGGTGAACAAGTAAGGCCGAGATCACGATGAGCCCGTCGGGAGACCCACGTCCGGGTGGCGAGTTACGATGCGAGAGCGGAAGCCTTCAAACAGAGTTGGAGCAACCGTTGCCGACGTTATGGCCGTGACCACGCTTTTTGCCGCTTTTACTGCGTTCATGTCGGCACCTTCCCCCGTCGAATCCGCCGTCCCAAAACTGAGATACCGTTTCCCCTGGCCCCCCCCCAACCGTACGTTTGGTGCAACGTATCTTTCGACTTGAGTCGAGCCTCTTGCACGCACAGCAAATGAGGCTGAACACCTGCCTGATCGGTCGCTGAATGTCGAAACGTTGCGGTCCCTGGTCTGCGCGTCAGTCGACGACCGCCGTGAACTTCTCCCAGCTACTCGCATTCACCCCGAGTGTGCACAAGCAATCCGTTCCCTCGACGGACTGCCCGAACACTGCCGACGAAGCACGCTGCGAAGTCTCTGGCTCAGTACGCTCGACATCAGACGGCCAACATTGCAGTAAAACTCCCTGAGGAAGGTCACTGCCCGGAGCAGCACGCGCACCACCTGCGGCGCCTGCTCCTCCCATGTTCGAGCCGTGGCGGGATGGCCAGTGCGTGCCCCCCCTGACCGCTGAGGTCAGTACCGCCTGCCCCAGCCAGCCGCGCAAACCATGTGGCATTGCTTATCTGCACAGGACGTGGAAATAGACATTTTCCACTGCCGCCAGCCCCCAGGCCGACCGTAGCTCTGACACCACCAGCACGAGCAGGACGAGCAGCACCGTCGCCTGGCACTGCGTTGGGAATTGAGGGGCACACATGCTGAAGGCTTCCCAACCCATGTTGGAACTACCCTGCCCATGCGACTGCCAGCAAGAACACCACCAAAACTTGCAGGCGACATGGCCCCCCCCAGACTGGAAGTAGTCCCACCCGCGTTGGAACCACACCCACCCGCGTTGGAAGTAAGCCCACCCACTGCGGGGATGACTCCCAAGCTGCCGACACCCGCGACCATGTCGGTGATATTAAAGTCGCCGCGGTTTCTTGATCTCTAACGCTGCCGTCGCCTCGTGGAGCGCGCGGTTGGCTGCCTACAGTTGCTCAGGTTCTGCAGCTCCTCGAAGGGCCTCAGCTGCCTTCGTGAAAGCCTCCTCCTTGGCCTCGTAGTCTTCCCCTCGGAGGGCGCCGTTGTCGATGTCGTCGTCATCTCCCACTGGCACGTCCTTGGCTGGTGCTGGCCGCACCGCAGCGACAGGACCTGCAGGACCCGCAGGAGCAGCTGCAGGACCAGCGGCAGGCGCGGCAGGCGCGGCTGCCGCCTGAGCCTGGGCAGCCCGGGGGGCGGCCTGCTGCTGGAGTCCGACGAGGACCTCGAGCGCCGCCTTTCCTGGGCCGGACTCGACGACCGACTGCTCGAGCCTTGCCGTGAGGACTCTGAGCGGATCGTCGAGCTCGCGGAAGTGAGCCCTGCAGAGCAAGCCTGCGGCCTCCTGCCGCCCTTTGCACTCCTTCAGGTGCACCTCGGTGTCCTCCATCTTCCTGCCCAGCTCCGCACTCGGCGCCTCGAGCGACTCGGCTTTGGCACTGCTTTTCTGGGCCTGCTTGCCAGATTCTCGACCCGCCCCTGCGCTGGCTGCGCTGACGCACTGGGCTTCTTATCTGCTGCCTTGCCTTTCCCCTTGAGCGCCTCCACCACTGCTGCGTCGATCCCCTCCTCCTCCTCAAGAAACTCCGCCACCTGCTGGTGTAAGAGCTTCGACGCCGAGGAAGGGGGCTGGCCGCCTGACTTGGCAGGCTCCATCTGTGACGGCGCCTTGTGCCCCCCTCGCCCCCCGCGAGAGAGAGAGAGAGAGAGAGCTGGGCCGCCTCTGGTCTGAGTGCTGCGGCGGTCCTCGCGCCCAAGCTCCTCCTGGGGCCCTCGGGGCCGAGGGAGGAGCCCACGCGGCAGCAGCCGTCTGTTCTGCCGTGACCACCTTCGCTGGCGCTGCGGCGCCACAGCCCTTGCACTTGGCTCTGGGTGCCCAGCTGTCCCAGCAGTCGCGTGTGGGGTCCTGGCGCCTGGCAGGACATCGGGTGGGAGCCCCATGCGCTGCGCACAACATTGGGCGAACGTTTACACTGAGATGCTCGCGCGCACGAACCGCTCTGAAGCACGCGCGCGCAAGCTCAGGCCCCAATCGCCTGAGCCAGAACGGCTGAGGAGTCGAGGAGAAGTCGAGGAGTGAGGAGGAGGAGTAGGAGGAGGAGGAGGAGGAGGAGGAGGAGGAGGATCGGGGCGGAGGAGGAGGATCCGGAGGAAGAGGAGGAGGTAGGAGGAGGAGGAGGAGGAGGAGGAGGAGGAGGAGGAGGAGGAGGAGGAGGGAGGAGGGAGGGAGGAAGGAGAGGAGGAGGGAGGGGAGAGGGAGGGAGGCGGAGGGAGGGCCGGAGGGAGGGCCTGAGGGCGGTGGCGACCCGCCTGCCCGACAGAGGAGCAGCGACAGCGAGCCCGAAGAGTTCCACGGCGCGCTGCTGTACATGGGGAAGGCGGAGGGGGGCTCGCTGGCGGCGCCCTCGGCTGGATAAGCGGGAGGGGAGGGAATTCAGGAGCGAAAGAAGGACGTACATGTACATGAATCCACGCTGGTTTCGAGAGCACGCATTGCACAAATGTTCGTATAACGCGGCCGGTCTCGCGAATCGAGGGGCCGTGTTCATGTAGATAGCTGGGCGCGTACGTCCTTTGTGGGCTCCCTAGGAAGGCGAGGATGCTCAATCGCTTCGGTCGCGTCGCAGCCCGCCGCGTTCGATCGAGTCTGTTCGGTCGGTGATCTGTGCCGCCGCGGCGTCGCTGCGCCCTTCTGTGCCGCATGCGGCCTTTCGGTGTCGGTCGGTCTCGATTTCGCTGTCGGTTCGGTCGGCTGCGGTTTTGCTGTCGCCGTGAACGGCGCTGGGAGGGGAGAAGGGAGCTCTCGGCTGGGAGGGAGCCCCGTCGTTCTCATTTCCCCCTCCGTCTTTGCCCTC
>CAUYUJ010015467.1:65000-67500 GCA_963575745.1 Prorocentrum cordatum
GGCACGGCAGGCGTGGGAATTCTCGACACCAGAGGGGGTGCACAGGGGGTGCGGTCTCTATGCGTTGCAGGCGCGCAGGGCACGGCAGGCGCGGCACTTTCTCGACACAAGGAGGGTGCGCACGGGGTGCGGTCTCAATGCGTTGCAGGTGCGCCGGGCACGGCAGGCGTGGGAGAACTGTAAGCACTTTGGCTCGAGCCAGCTCCGCGCGCCTGCGGCCTCACGCAGGCGCGCCCGCATTTCCTGCGCCAGGCAGTCATGCCGCCCAAAATTGCCATGGACGCCCTGCCACCGCCGTGCTTAACGATGAACAACGCTTTGGCTCAGATGGGATACGGGGTTTCCGTGGGAAGCTCGCGCAGATGCGCAAACGGGATGGTGCAGTCCGCCTTGAATGCGTATCGCCGCCAGCTTAACAATTGGTGGCCCGACACCTTGTTCATCGGGTATTCTGATATGGGCGACGATGGCAAGAGGCAGTGCCTGGTGACGTATTTGCTGAACCCCGAGTCGGGCGGGTTTCCCTTAGAGCGTCGTCGTGATCAGCCGAGCGGGAAGAGAGAGGACGACGGACCTCCGCCAGTGAAGGCGCGGCGAGTGCACGAGACGGGGAGCGCGGGCGCTGATCCAAAGTCCCCCTCCGCAGCGCTTGCCGCGCCTTCGAAGGCAACGCCCATGAAGGCCACGCCCGTGAGGGCCGAATCATCGGTCGCCATGACGCCGCAGCGCTCTCCGGCTGTCTTGCTGGCTACCTCTGTTCGGTCCACTGGCACCCCGCGCATTCAGCTTTCCCCCGTGCCCGCCGAGACGGACGGGCGATGGTCGCGGGGGCCCTGGTCGCAGGACCTGCGACAGTCGGTCACGGCATCTGTCCTGTGCGCCCAGGCGGATGAGAAAGCCGTCCGATGGTTCAAATCGTTTGTTGAGAAACGAGCTGGCGATTCACAGTGCCGCCCGTCAAGCAGGGGCGCCGATGCCAGTTTGTGGAAAGCTATCAACAGGTATTCAACCAACGCCCCGAACTACACAATCGACGTGCCCACCCTTCGTCTGTTCGCATTGCAGCCCACCCTTCGTCTTTTCGCACCGACGACGACGACGACGACGGCGGCGGCTGCGGCGACGGCGAGCACGACGACAAATACGACGACGACCACGACGACGACCACGACGACGAGGTGCAACGACGAGTGCGACGATGAGTACGACGACGAGAACAACGACGAATACCACAACGAGTGCGACGACGAGTACGACAACGAGTACGACGAGTAAACCGTGTACGACGACGAGTGCGACGATAACAACGACGACGACGACGACGACGAACGACGAACGACGACGACGAGTGCGACGGCGAGCGCGACGAGAAACACGACGACGACTACGACGACGACTACGACGACGAGGTGCGACGACGAGTACGACGACGAGTACGACGACGAGTACAAAGACGAGTACCACGACGAGTGCGACGACGACTGCAACAACGAGTACGACGAGTAAAACGAGTGCGACGACGAGTGCGGCGATAACAACGACGACGACGAGTGCGACGGCGATTACGACGGCGAATACGACGACCAGTACGACGACGAAATACGACGACGACGAGTACGAAGACGACGAGTACCACGACGAGTACGACAACGAGTACGACGAGTACGACGACGAGCGCGACAAGTACGAAGACGACGACGCTGAATATACTCAGTACGACGACGCTGGTTCGTCTGGTTGGTCTGGTTGTCGTGGTCCAGTTGGTCTGGTCTGATCTGGTTGGTCTGGTCCGGTTGGTCTGGTTGGTGTGGTTGGTTGGCCTGACTGGCTCGTGTGGTTACTCCGGCTTATTTTGGCTGCGGTTGTTGGAGTGAGTCATCCGGTTGGTTTGGCTGGTCTGCTTGATTGGCCTGGTTGGCTGGTCTGATTTTTTTGGCTGGTTGTGGCTGGAATGACTGATTTGACTGGTCTGGTCAGTCTGGCTGGTCTGGCTCAAAAAGGCGAAGCGGGATGTGACATGGTTTGTGAACACACGTGACATAAAATAATTATGTGGGGTTCCTCGGTAGCGTAATTTAATTGGTGGTAGCTGTAGTAGTAACAGTAGTTGTGGTAGTAGCAGTAGTAGTAGTGGTAGTAGTGATAGTAGCACTAGCACTAGTAATGTCCGTAGCAACAGTAGTAGCAGTCGTGATAGCGGAAGCTATAGTAGTCGTCGTAGTGGTAGTCGTAGTCGTAGTAGTACTACTACTAGTCGTGGTCGTACTTGCGGTCGTAGTAGTGGCGGTCGTACTACCAATAACAGAAGAAGTCGTAGTAGTAGCAGTAGTAGTAGTAGTAGTAGTAGTAGTAGTAGTAGCAGCAGCAGTCGTAGTAGTAGTAGTAGTAGTAGTAGTAGTAGTAGTAGTAGTAGTAGTAGTAGTAGTAGTAGTAGTAGTAGTAGTAGTAGTAGTAGTAGTAGTAGTAGTAGTAGTAGTAGTAGTAGTAGTAGTAGTAGTAG
>CAUYUJ010015467.1:72500-105000 GCA_963575745.1 Prorocentrum cordatum
GTAGTAGCAGTAGTAGCAGTACTAGTAGTAGTAGTAGTAGTAGTAGTAGCCGTCGTAGTAGTAGTAGTCGTAGTAGTAGTAGTAGTAGTAGTAGTCGTAGTAATAGTAGTAGTCGTCGGTGTAGTTGCCGTAGTAGAAGTAGGAGTAGTAGGAGTAGCAGGAGTAGTCGTAGTCGCAGTCGTAGTGGGAGTGGTGGTAGTCGTAGCTGTAGTAGCCGCAATTGCAATCGTAATCGTTATCGTGGTCGTAGTTGTAGTCGTAGTCGTAGTCGTAGTCGTAGTCGCAGTAGTCGCTTCGGAGTCGTAGTCGTAGTCGTGGTCGTAGTCGTAGTGGTAGTAATATCAGTAGTGGTAGATAGTAGTAGCAAGAGGAGTAGTAGGAAGAGATGTAGTATCAGTAGTGGTAGTAGGTTTCGTAAGCCGTAGTAGGCGTAGTAGTAGTGGTAGTCGTAGTCATAGTAGCCGTAGTAGTAGTAGTAGTAGTAGTAGTAGTAGTAGTAGTAGTAGTAGTCGTAGTCGTAGTAGTCGTAGTAGTAGTAGTAGCAGTAGTAGTAAGTAGTAGTAGTAGTATAGTAGTAAGGAGGTAAAGTAGTAGTTAGTAGTAGTAGTTAGTATAGTAGTAGTACTATAGTAGTAATAATAGTGTAATAATAGTAGTCGTTCCGCAGTGGTAGTAGGAAGTAGTAGTAGTAGTAGTAGTAGTAGCAGTAGCAGTAGTACTACCAGTAGTTGTAGTCGTAGTCGTAGTCGTAGCAGTAGTAGCAGTAGTAGCAGTAGTAGCAGTAGTAGTAGTAGTAGTAGTAGTAGTAGTCGTAGTAGTAGTAGTAGTAGTAGTAGTCGTAGTATTAGTAGTAGTAGTAGTAGTAGTAGTCGTAGTCGTAGTCGTAGTCGTAGTAGTAGTAGTAGTAGTAGTCGTAGTAGTAGTAGTAGTAGTAGTAGTGGTAGTAGTAGTAGTAGTAGTAGTCGTAGTCGTAGTAGTAGTAGTAGTAGTAGTAGTTGTTGTTGTTGTTGTTGTTGTTGTTGTTGTTGTTTCGTTGTTGTTGTTGTTGTTTTGTTGTTGTTGTTTTTGAACATTATTTATTCTAAAGAATAATTATTGTTGGGCCCCCTGGTGCGCGCCCCCCCTGCGCCGCCTAGGCCGCAGCTACATTTTCATCATTTTCGTGAGGAAGCCTCAGAAAAAGAGGGTGTGTACAGGATCCGGTTGTTTTGTTGTAATCCGCTTTCCCTTGCAAAAAACAATAGAAAATGACATTTCTTGTTCTAATATAATCAATTTTCAAGAATCCCTTGCAAAAAATAAGGTAAAGTGGACATTCGCGCGCGCAAGACGAAATCCTTCCAAAACCTTAGTGTTCGCAGCGATTTTAACATAAAAACATCAAAAAAACAATGGTTTTTCAACAAAAAATTGTCAACATCTCATCCCGCGCGCTCTTGCGGATTCGTAGGAAACCCAACACTTTTTAAACATTTCTGTCAAACGGGCTTTTGCGGGCAACTTTTTCGAACTTCTGCGACAACGGTTGCGCACCTGCCAGGGCCATCATCCCTGTCAAATAATACCATGCGGGACACGTTCGTTTTTTCTTCGCGCGCGCACGCCGAAATCTCCAAAAACCATTGGGTTCTTAAGAATTTTAGCACCGCGCATCATAAAATCACCCGAATCGCACCGTAGGTCCTCGAAAAACACCTGCACGACTTTTCAAAATTTCCACCCGCGCGCGCTGTCCGAATCCTAAAAAAACCAATGGTTTTCCAACATTTATGTTACATGAGCTCGCGTGAGCTACTTTCGCACGCTCTTGCAACGGGGTTCGCGCGCCTGCCAGGGGCCATAATCCCTTGCGGTTGCGCCATAGGTTGCGCCCTCGGCCGCCGAGAATAAAACGCCCCCCTATTGGTTGCGCCATAGGTTGCGCCCTCGGCCGCTGAGAATAAAACGCCCCCCTACTGGTTGCGCCATAGGTTGCCCCAGGAGGCCTTCAAGAGGCCCCAAGAGCCCGCCGTGAGGACCCAATAAGCCCCCAAGAGGCCCCAAGATGCTTCCAAGAAGCCCCCCCAAGCCCCTCAAGAGGACCCCAAGCGGCGCCAGGAGGCTTCCCCCCTTCCCCAAGAGGACCCCAAGCGGCCCCAGGAAGCCTCCGACTGATCACTGGCACATCCGTAGCCATCTCGGATCAAGGTATCGCCTGTGTTCTTGGATGGTCCATGGCTTTGACGGCGAAAGCCCTTGACGAGCAGTATGGCCCGGAGCTGTCGCGGCCTCCCTTGGCCGACTGCGAGAGCCCGTATTATTTGCATCAGGCGCTCGTTGCAAATGGTATCCAGGTCAGTCACCAGGCGTGCAAGACTTGGTGGGGCAAGTATCGGGTTGTGCCTGGCAAGGTTAGTATTTCTAGCGCCCAGGAGCTGGAGGAGCAGCACGGTTCTGCCATCCGCCACCTGGGCATCGAGTATAATACAGCTTTCAAATTATGCGGGGCGCTCCGACAGTTGGATCCATGATACGTGAGTACGTATCATGTGTATCATGTGTATCATGTACCATATGCATCATATGCAACAGATGTTCTGTGGAAGGCTTAACAACTTCTGTGGGTTAACAAGGCTTAACAACTTCTGTGGGTGTACGAACGTAGGCTTAACAACTTCTGCGGGTGTGTACTCCACGCCAGTGTAGTAGCCACGGTCGTCCGCAGGCCACGAAGTGAAGTGTCCGAACGTCATAGGGCGGGAAGCTGGGTGCGGGTGGTGGCGAAGAGTCGTGTGGATATTTGGTAGAGCTTGCACTGCCCCCCCACAAAGTGGGGGTATTGGCTGGCGTCGCATGAAAACCCTGGCACTGGTGAGAACACTGAGCGTTCGGGTAAAGTGATTGTTGTTGTTGTTGTTGGTGTTGTTGTTGTTGTAACAGTCGGGCTAGTTCTAATATCAATAGTAGTGCTAGGTGCTAGGAGGAGCAGGGGGAGGTACATCTTGAGGAGGCAGGGGGTGTTGGGATACGGGCGTGAGGTTGTGGAGAATGGGATGAGTGGGGGGGGGGTCAGAGGCTGTGGGCACCAATTCTAGCAGCGAGAGCTCGACGGCAGCTTCGGCCGCGAATGTCCTGATTGGCTTCCTCTGGGTCGCTCTACGGCCCGACGGCTGGCGCGGCAAACTGGTGCCGGGCACGAGACATCACGCGGAGCCGCAGGGCAGACACAACAAGAAGGGAGGGACAATGGCGCAATGCACATCGGGTGTGGGGGCGAGGAGGAGCGACGAAACGGAAAAGAAGGATGAGGATGAGGATGAGGATGAGGAGGAGGAGGAGGAGGAGGAGGAGGAGGAGGAGGAGGAGGAGGAGGAGAAGGGGGAGGATGAGGAGGACGAGGAGGAGGAGGAACGTCCATAGCCTTTCTGGCTCAAGTCCGTAGCGTTGTGCTCAAAGGATATTGAGTTTTCGGCGCTGGGGATCTTGCGGCCCCCACGTGCTTCGTGGCGCTCGCCCGCCAGAGTTACACCCGTGCGCCAGGGTGGGTGTAAGGGAAAGTCACGCTCTCTGCAAATACTCTCGCTCCAGATGGTTGCAGGCTCTTTTTCTCGGCGTGGGCCTGGCTTCTCTGTGTGGGTTTGCTGTCGCAAGAAATGCGGGCACCAGTATAATTCCAGTTGGCGTGCGAGTTGTTTCCGCTGTGGTCGCTCTGCTGGGCGTCAGCCTGACCGTGCTCCTGGCGGTGGCAGGCGTGATTCGGGTGAGAGGGCCAAGGGCCCACTGGCGCGGGAATGATGTTTTCTTGTTTGAGGACCCGGCTCAGATCTACGCCAAGATGGAGTCATCGGATTTCAATCGTCTCTCGGAAGGATGGCCCGCTAAGCAGCTCAGTCGTGTGGCTGCCCAACGTTCCCTTCTCTGCGGGGAGCCACGTGCTTCCGCCAAAGCATTTCGTTTGGATGAAGAGTATTGCGAGGATAAACGAGCCAGGACACAGCGCGCGCATGATCGAACTAGTGAGGCAGTTGTCAAGGCAGCGGCGCATGCGGCGCAGTGCAAGGCAGACCCTGTCGAGGCGGAGGCCGCTGCACGAACCACTTCGGCCAAGGCCGCAGCTGCCTTCGCCGCCATGGGTCAAGCGGCTGTGTCGCCCGTCGGCCCAGTCGAGCGCAGCTCAAGTTCCTGGTCGCATCCCTCGCCAATGTCCAGGGCGATGGCAAGGTCGCGCTGGTCGCGGATGCGCTCGAGCAACTCGTCCCCGCGCCGCTGGAGGTGGCGCCCGCGGCTGGAGGTGCTCGCGAGCCTGCTGCTCCTGCTGGGGAGGCCCCTCCCGTTCCTCGCGCGAGCGCAGGGGCCGCCGCACCAGGATCACAGCCTGAGGCGCCTCCAGCGGCAGGCCCTGGCATGGAGGTCGATGCGGGCCATGCAGCAGACGCGGGAGCCCCTGCCGACGACGTCTGTGCTGCAGCAGTTCAAGCAGAGCTCGCTGCCCAAGGTCAGACTCAGGATGAGTTAGACGTTTACCTGGGCCAGGCACAGCAGGGCAAGGTCTCCCCAGAGATGGAGCAGGTCATGCAGAAGCACGGTGTCAAGTATGAGATCATGGCCGACATTTTCAAGGACGTTCGGAACCATGCGCCCAAAAATTTCGGGAAAACGACGACCGTGAGGTCGAGGATCCCGAGGCTTCAATACAACCCTTGGAGCAGCATCAGGTGGTTAAGCAGTCGTGTTCTGTTGCAATGCAGGAGCACCATCACATTGATTCGCGCGCTGCTTAGGAGAGGGAGTTGCGCAAATCAGGTCGGCGTGGCAGGATGGGACCTGCAGTCAGCACTGGCGAAGGATAAGGTACCAGCGGGGGCATGCTCCAGATGGTGCCGCAGTCGCAGGGGCTAGCGCCGCTCGAGCTGGCCCCGCCGCCCATCGTCGGAGGGTCGCGCCGCGGCGCTGCGCGCCCCTGGAGTTGTACCAGGAGGTTTTCTGCGGGTCGCTGTCTATTCGCATAATGGAGAGCAGCTTTCATCGAGGAATTAGAATATCCTCGAAGCTGTAGGCGCTGTGCTCGAGGTCGCCAACGTGCCGCACATGGCCCCTTGAAATTTTGTGCGGTTCAGGCTGGCCAGAGGCTAGGCTGTCCATGGAGTAGCGCTGGCGCCGCCTTCAGCGACATGCACCAATGCGTCGGAATCTGGTGAAAAGATGCTGGGCTACCTCGTTGTCTCTTGCAGTTGCAGCACGGGGCCGCCGTGCAGGTCATCGCAGATGCGGACGCAGCCCCCCGCGCACCAGTCAATGCGAATTCGGCTGCAGAGTGGCTCGCGTTCCCATGAGATTCCAAGTCGAGGTGCCCCCTGGGCGCAGGTCGCAGGCCCCTGCGCAGTTCTGGGTCGATGCAGAGCTGGACATGATGGGCGCCGTCAGAGATGCCGAGTGGCGGTGCTGGATCTCGGCGGCCGAGCTCGACCTCGCCGACGTCTGCGGCATCTCGCCCACCGAGTCGCCCGAGTTCTCCGGGCGCGGTGAGGGGCCATTTCTTGCGTGCAATAAGCCAGCCTGCCCAGTGTTCTTGCCTGTCCTAGGGTCTCGACTCGTTCCCTCTGGTGGCGTCTCTTGGCTCGGCGTCTCCTTGGTCTCGGTCGCTGGCAGTCGGCTCCTTTGCGAGCCTCCGCGGCGCGTCTCGCTCGCTGGGCCCAGGCGCGCGTTGTTTCTGCAGGTGTGGATTCGATTGCGGCCAAATTCTGGCTTGGGCTCTTCTGCTGAGACAGGCGCGTTCCTTGGGCCGCGGCTGCCGCAAAACATTTCGCCGACGCGGAGTTTCGCAATGCAGAAACATCCTAGGAATATGGTTGGCGTTCCTGGGCTAAGGGGCACAGCTTTAGCGGTCGTGTGAGCCATTTGTCCCATGGCATGCTAGTGCTCCTTGTGCCCAGGGTGAGCGCGCCATTCAGAAGCAGCCTGCCACCCTGCATCAAGAGTTGGAGCTCCTCGGGGAAGAGCGGGGCCACTGGTGGCGCGTTGCGGTGCCGGGGGGGGGGGGGGGGGGGGGGGGGGGGGGGGGGGGGGGGGGTGGGGGGGGGGGGGGGGGGGGGGGGGGGAGGGTGGGGGGGGGGGGGGGGGGGGGGGGGGGGGGGGGGGGGGGGGGGCGGGGGGGGGGGGGGGGGGTGGGGGGGGGGGGGGGGGGGGGGGGGGGGGGGGGGGGGGGGGGGGGGGGGGGGGGGGTGGGGGGGGGGGGGGGGGGGGGGGGGGTCCTATCTTTGCGCCTGGGAACTTGGGCCCCCCTTTCTCCGTTTCAGGGCCTGACAGATTCCATGCGTAGTTGTCCAAATAACTCAGGGCGCGGCATCGACCAGATCGCACCTCGCCAGCTTCTGTCCCTGCCCGATGCGGGCCTCGAGTTATTTCTTGACCTCGTCGAGGAGATCGAAGTTGCACGCTGCTGGCCCAGGCGGATTAGAGTAGTTTTCCTCGTTGAGCGTAAGGGGGGGGGGGGGGGGGGGGGGGGGGGGGGGGGGGGGGGGGGGGGGGGGGGAGGGGGGGGGGGGGGGGGGGGGGGGGGAGGGGGGGGGCAAAGGAAAGGCGGGGGGCCCCTGGTTGCCCTCGTTCTCGTTCTCGTCCATCTTCTGGCTTGCATTCAGGGAATGCAACTCCCAGTTTTCGCCATCCGCTGATGTCTAGGCGGCAGGGGGGCGAATCCCTAGGGGAGGCGGCAGGGGGGTCGCCCCAGGCCCCGCCGGCGGCCCGCCAGGGGGCGCAGTCTTGATGAGCTGGTCTTGGTCCAGGCTGCAGGTGCTGAATGGGCGCGAGGCAAGCGGCTGGCCCCTGGTGTGGTGCTCTTAGACCTTCGGAAGGCCCTGGTCATGTGCGTCACTCGGAACTTGTCACCACCGCGCAGTGCGCGGTTTTTTCCCCCCTCCGCCAGTTGACGCTTCTTGTCGAGCTCTATCGCTCGCCCAGGGCGTTGAGTTACTGACGTTCAGTTTCGGCGCCTTTGGAGGCGCAGCAGACCGCGTTGTCTGGCTGCCATTTTGCAACGCTTATGCTGCAGCTTATTTTGTCAGCCCCAGTTGATGCGGCCAGGGACGCGCGCCCTCTCGCCACCCTCGGTCTAGTTGTCGATGACATTGCCATGCAGCGCATCGGTCGCAAGCAGGATGTAGAGCGAGACCTGGTGGGGGGCCACCGGCAAGCTTCGGTATGAGCTGCGAGGCGTGCACCCTGTCGTTCGCCGCGAGAAAGGTCGCGCCGTCGCGTCGCCCCATGGGCTCCAGGATTGGATTGCGAAGCGAACCCGTAGGTTGAATGTGAAAGGTGTCACCTGTGAAATGTTGGCGTTGATTTTGCCTCTGGAGGCGACTTTCTTTGGGGGGCTCGAAGGGCTCGGGGGGGGCCTGCTGCGGCGCGGGCTCGCAAGCTCAGTGTTTCTTCAAGGTCATTCAGAAGCGTCGCCTACATGATACGGCGTAGACTGACTGCCTAGCCCCCCCCACATTTGGGGCCACCGTGCATGGCGCCAACTGCGCAGATCTGCGTGTGGCTCGAGCGCTTCAGGCGCGCGTGCAAATTCAAAGTTTGTCAGGTCGCAGTGCCATGCTTTTTGCTAGCGCTGGCCGAGGCGCCTAAATGTGACGCCGCCCATCGTCTCAACATCGAGCCCCTCGGCATATTTGCCACCGCTGTTTGGGATTCGCTTTTGCCGCGCAGGCTGCTGGAGCAAGGTCTCGCGCGGTCTGCGGAGCGTCTACAGCATGGCGGCGGCCCCCGGGCTAGTGGCTAGCGCCCGAGTTTTTTTTTTTTTTTTTTTTTTTTTCTTCATGCGCGTGCTGCCGCGGCCCTCAGGATAGGATTTGTCTCGCAGGGCTTCGTCTGGAGGCATTTTTTTCGTGGTGGGATTTCTGTGAGTGATTTCGGACCCAGGTCTGTGGTCATGTGGCTGGCGCGCGTCGATGATTGCCGGCTCTGGGCAAACGTGGCGGCCCGCGAGGCTTTCCCTGAGCTCCTGCGTGGGAGTGACCTTGCTCCGCTCGTGAAGCTTTCGAATGGCAGGGGTCTTATGCTTCTCGGGCGTGGATATATGAAGTCTGCAGTGGGAGCGCGAATTTGCGGACCATGCCCATTGTCGCGCGCGCGAGCGCGCCCGGCACGCCGGCGCGCAGGCATCTTTCGCGCGCGGTGCATGGTGAGTGCGCGAGCGCAGGGCATATTCCCAGCTATCTCACTCAGCTTGCCAGAGCCCCGCCCCCCCCCCCACCGCCCCCGATGCGCGGTTCGCGGGCGGGCCCTGAGGGATGGAGGGCCACGTCTTCCTCGGCGACCCTTGGTTGGACCAGAACTTGCCCGCCCAGGCTCAGGCGGCAGGCTGGATTATTGTTGCTGTTGTCGTCGCCATCGCGCTGCGTCTCTCATGCGCGGTGTCCTCGCGCGCATTATCATTGACATCGAAGCGGCTGAGCTCGCGGCGTTTCTGCGAGGTCTACTGCGAAGCACGCTTGGCACGATTCTATACACTGTCCGATGTTGTCTCTCTGGGGTCACAGTTCGGGGTGGGCAGGCCTGCTGCAGCAGCAAGAGTACCGGGTCCGAGTTGTAGCAGAAGGTTTGGATTCGAATTCGCGATTGGGGTGGGGCGGGGGGGCTTCGCTGGTCAAGGTTCGAGCCGCGCCGCTCGCAGCAGTTTGCAGCGGGACTCACTCGCGGAATCACGTCGGCGCCACCTTGCATCTCAAGCTGGGAAATGATGAGGCAGACTCCTGGGCTAAGTGTTCTGCTGACCGAACTCGCGTCGCTCTTGAGCTCCGAGGAGCCCGCGGGCGCGAGGCTCAGGCGCTCAAAAAAAAATAGGCTCTGCGGTGCGCTCAGGCAGGCGCATGCCTCTCATGCGTAGATTGCTCCATGCGCCGCCCCGCTTGCGTGCGCCGAGGGAGCGTCGGTCCTAAATTGGCGTCGACCCGCCTCCTCCCACCGGCGCTCCTCCCGTGCTGGCCAGGGCTGACGCTGCCGCGGTCAGGGGCGAGCTCGCGGGAGGCAGTCGGCACATGGTACATTTTTCCAAGCCTTTGGACGGGTCCTGGTGCGTTGCGTATGGGCATGGAGGAGCAGCGATTTCCCCGAGGCTCAGCTCCGATTGTCTTGGCAGGCCGCTCCCAGGGCCCCGCGGCGCGTGCTCTTGCACGCTATGCTGCCAATGAGGCCTGGCACTTTCATGTCCATCCTTCTCGGGCGGGGGAGCTGATCGGGGCAGGCGAGGCCCCGTCGTCTCGAGCAAGCGGGGCGGGGGTGCGAGCGGCGCCCGATCAATGGGGATAGCGCCGCCCGCCCCGCTAGATGCGCGCAGGCAGACTCATGCTGGCGCCAGGCTGCGCCGAGGAGGAGGACGAGCATAATGATGCATCTCATGGGCTTGCTTCCAGGACCCGCGTTCCCAGTCGTTACCTTTGCTGCCTCCGCCCGTTTTTTAACTTTCCATGCGCGTGCCGCTGCGCGCCTTTGGCTGATGTAGCTGACGGAGCGCTGCTGGCGTTTCGTTGCAAGCTAAAAGGAACGCTCGCGTGCCGCCATGTCGTCGCTCAGCGCCGCAGATCATCTCGCCCCGAAGATCCTCACAAAAGGACCCCTGAACTAGGGGAGAAGGATGAAGATACCACTCGCATGCTAGGCTGTATCGGTCACATGACATAAGACAAATCCTTTCCCTTTTGCACCATGTATGTATCCCCTTTCCCTCCCTGCTCTTCCATGTCTGCTGCTCCCTCCGAGTTGGCCCAGCGAGGTGGGAGTCCAGTCTTTGTGTGCGCCGGCTGATCGTAGCTTGGCCATGCGCACCTGTGGTCCGCACTGAGGTCCGTCGAGGAGGAGGAGGACCAGGTTGATGATGCGGGGCGATCTGTAATCGTGTGTTTCTTGAGCTCGCGCAGGATGGTATGCAAGCAGCGCACTGCAAACGACATGTTTGGGATCAGGTCGTCAGGTCGTATTGCACGCCAGGGATAGCCTCGGGCATTTGCCTTCCCCTCCTCCGTCTCTTCGGACTCATCTCTTGCGTCGTCTCTTCAGCCGTTGGTATGCGAGTTTGTTCGTCGTGTTCTTAGCACGGTGTGTTTTCGACGTTTATGAAAGGGGGGGTGGGGCGAACGCGATTATGACTAGGAGGAAAACGACGGGTTGAAGGACACAGAGGATGATGATGATGATGATGATGATGATGATGATGATGATGATGATGATGATGCTGTGGAGGAGGAGGAGGAGGAGGAAGTGCATGAGGGGGAGGACGGCGAGGAAAAGGAGCACGAGGAGGATAAGGAGTAGGAGGAGGAGAAGGAGGATAATGTGGAGGACCAGGAGGAGATGGCGGAAGAGGAGTTGTAGGGGCGGATGTGGATTACGAAGATGATGAATGGTGGAGGTTACCTTCGTGGTGATGTTGACGAGGATGGTGTTGATGCTGACGACGACGTCGATGGTGGTGACGATGACAATGACGATGGCGATGATCACGGCGACGACGATGCACATGATGATGGTGGTGGTGATGATAATGATGTTGATGGTCTGATGATGACGATATTGATGCTGATGTTGACGATGCTGACGATGGCGGTGATGTTGATGATGTTGATGTTGCCGCTGCCGCTGCTGCTGTTGCTGAGGCTGGTTATAATGCTGCTGCTGATTATGATGATCATGGCGCTTATAATGATGGTGATGATGACGATGATGATGATGATGATGGTGATGATATTGATTATTATGCGGATGAGTATGATGATGATAATGTTGCGTCTGATGATGGTGGTGCTGGTGATGATGATGGTGGTGGTGGTAATGATGCTGCTGATGATGATGGTGATGAGGATGAGGATGATGATGATGACGAGGCTGATGATGATGCTGATGATGATGCTGATGCTGGTGGTGGTGATGATGCTGCTGCTGATAATGATGGTCATGGCGAAGCTGGTTGTGCTGATGATGACGCTGACGCTGCTGCTGATAACGAGGAGGTTGATGAGGAAAGACGTGGAGTGTGTTGACAACGATGATGGCGGTGGTGATGATGATGAGGATGGTGATGATGCTGATGACGATGAGAATGATGATACTGATGGTTGTTATGATGATGATGCTGCTGATGATGATGATGCTGGTAATGATGACGATGATGCTGATGATGATAATGATGATGATGATGGTGAGGATGGTAAAGGTGATGGTGACGGTGATGGTGGCGATGATGGTTTTGATGATGATGATGATGGTGATGATGATGATGATGGTGATGGTGGTGGTGCTGGTGGTGGTGATCATGGTGATGATAGTGATGATTAGAATGATGATGCTTCTGATGATGATTGTGATGGTGATGATGATGACAATGATGATGATGATGGTCAGGATTATGGTGATGATGACGATGTTGATGATGAGTATGATGAGGATGCCGATTATGACGCTGATGGTGATGATAGTGATGGTGATGGTGATGGTGATGGTGATGATGATGATGATGGTGGTGGTGGTGATTGGACGAGGAGGAAGAGATGATGAAGATGATGAAGATGATGATGATGATGCTGATGCTGATGCTGATGCTGATGCTGATGATGATGATGATGATGATGAGGATGTGGATGATGATGAGGATGATGAGGATGATGATGATGATGATGATGATGATGATGATGATGATGATGATGATGATGATTAGGAGGAGGAGAAGGAGGATGTGGCGCCGCCTTTCTTCTGAGGTGGCGTTGGCCGAGAACCGCGGGGAGGGGCATTTCCACGTGGAGGTCTGCGTCGAGAGCGACACGCTCCGCTTCTCTCGCGGGGGAGGGCTTACCAGGAGTCTGCCCTTTTGGTCCTTCCCACCGTCCGTCACGTGTTCTCTCCCCCCTGGCCCCGGGAGAGGGGCAACGTCAGGTTCGAAGTTCGAATTGTTCTGGCGATCACCTCGCTTCTCGTCCGTTTTGACAGCAGCCTCGGGCTGCTGTCCAGCGGCTGCGTTTCGTCGAGGGCGCTCTGGGGGACCGGAATCGTCCCGAGCGGCCGCCAGAGTCCCAGGTTTCGGCCCATGGGCGCCCACCCTGCCCCTCCTCGGCTCCCCTATCCTCCTCCAGAAGGAACGAGGCAGGCGAACCAATAGCGGGGAGGCGGCGTACGGTAGGTTTGCGTCGTGCCGACCAGCGGCGACCCCAGCGCGGGCGTTCAAGGTTGAACGCCGCCGGCGACCCAGAATCGATCGATGTTGAACGATCGGACGTTGCGGCAGCGGCCGATCGTTCAAGGTTGAACGATCCCTGCGGTGTCAAAAACCAACGCTGGGGTCGGCACGACACGAACCTGCCGTATGGGGATTGGGGAATGTTGGGGAGGGAAGAGTGGGAGGAGAGAAGATGCAATCTGTAGTAGAAGCAGGCGTACGCGTGAGTGGCGGTGGAGACTGGGGAAGAATGACAATGCTGCTGCTGATGTTGGTGGTGATGATGCTGCGGATGATGACAATAAGGAGGAGGCGGAGGATGAGGAGGAGGAGGCGGAGGAGAAGGAGGAGGAGGAGGAGAATAAGAAATGATGAGAAGGAAGAGGAGCAGAGGATCACGCGAAGTTGGAGGCAGAGAAGGTCAGAGCCCCGAATCATTATGGGGTGACTCGGGTCAGGGCTTACTCGGGTTCGTTTTTCCGGAATCCAAACCCGAAGTACCCCAGGCCCGAGGTACCCCGGATAATTCGGGCGTCCAGAGCCCCAAATCATCAGGGGTCACTCGGGTCAGGGCTAACTCGGGTTCGTTGATCGGGAATCCAAGCCCGAGTTATCCCGGGCCCGAGTTATCCCAGACAACTCGGTCGCCCAAGAAGAGAGAGCAGTTACAGCAGATATACATGATGTTGATGCTGAGGCTGCTGCTGATGGTGGTGATTATGATCATGCTAATGGGGATACTCGTGCAGGACGATGGATGATGGAGGCTGATGATGATAATCAGAGTCAGGATGAAGATGATAATGATAATGATGACGATGATGATGATGATGATGATGATGATGGCGATGATGATGATGCTGGTTATGCTGATGCTGATGCTGCTGACGAGGATGATGATGATGATGATGTTGTTGATGATGATGATCATGCTGCTGCTGATGATGATGTTGGCGGTGATTTCGATGATGAGGATGCCGCCGATGCTGATTGTGCTGATGATAATGCTGACGCTGCTGCTCATGACGAGGAGGATGAGGAGGAAGACGTGGATGGTAATGATGATGGTGATGATGGTTTGGTAGATAACGATGCTGCTGCAGATGATGCCGCCGATGATGACTAGGCGGATGATGATGGCTAGGCGGATGATGATGATGACGATGATGATGATGATGGTGATGACCATGATGATGATGATGATGATGATGCTGATGATGATGATGATGATGATGATGATGATGATGGCGGTAATGATGATGATGATGATGATGATGATGATGATGATGATGATGCTGCTGCTGCTGATGCTGATGCTGATGCTGATGCAGATGCTGATGCTGCTGGTGATGATGATGATGCTGCTAATGATGATGCTGATGCTGATCATGCTAACCTACTCTGCACTATAGCTTGTGATCGCGCCCTGTACGAAGGAGACTAAGACTGAGAAGGAGGAGGAGGGGGAGGAGAAGGAGGAGGAGGGGAGGATGGGGGGGGAGATGGCGAGGAGGAGGAAGGAGGCGGTAAGAGGAAGAGTGTGGGGCTGGTCTTTCGTCCCTCCATCTCCGTGCTGATACTACTCCTCCTCCTCCTCCTTCTCCTCCTCCTCCTCCTCCTCCTCCTCCTCCTTCCGCTCCGCCTTCCCCTTCGGAGGCTCAGGCCGCGGTCATGATGAGGCTGTTGCTGCTGCTGAGTGATGCTGCTGGTGATGATGATTGCGGTGGCCGAGGACGACGATGATGACGACGACGATGACGATGACAATGATCGTGATGGCGGTGATGATGATTATGACGATGCTGATAATGATAATGATGATAACGATGAAGATGTTGATGATGATGATCGAGAGATTGATGATTATGCTGGTGCTGATAATGATGATGATGCTGATGATGGTGGTGATGCTGATGATGATGATGATGATGATGGTGATGTGATGCTGCGGGTGATGATGAAGAGGATTCCGATGAGAACGATGATGGTGATGATGATGATGATGATGATGATGATGATGATGATGATGATGGTTGTGATGATGATGATGATGATGATGATGAGGGTCACGATGATGATGGTCATTGAGATGATGGTGCTGATGATTTCGCTGTCGATTGATAATTCATTATTGCTGCGTGGTGGATTCAGATGAGGAGGGGAATGTATACTTTTGGTGAAGAATAAGAATGCTGGAAACGCAAATACTATCCGTAAGGGCTTCGCCCCCTGCGGCCGGCCCCCTCTCTCGGATAATGGGCTACGCAAGAGCTAAATCATGAGGCCTCTGCGCGGCCGTGAAGCAGCATCGGCAAGAGATATTGAGATTATGTTGATACTGTTGAAGTCAGTGTTGTATTTTGAACCTGCCCCAGTATGCTGTGCACTGAGGTTTCCCGTAGAATTTTGGACATGTGGCAAATCCATAATGGATTGTTCGACCCTGACCCTGCTGATCTGCGTGAGGGGTGCCGCCGAATTTTAGAAATGTGGCAACTCCCGTTGGTTCTTCGACCCTGACTCCGCCGATCTGCGTGAGGGGTGCCGCCGAATTCCAGAAATGTGGCAACTCCCATTGGTTTTTCGACCCTGACTCCGCCGATCTGCGCGAAGGGTGCCGCCGAATTTCAGAAATGTGGCAAATCCCACCGGTTTTTCGACCTTAAATCCGCCGATCTGCGCGAGGGGTGCCGCCGAATTTCAGAAATGTGGCACATCCCATGTGTTTATGGACCCTGACTCCGCCGATCTGCGTGAAAGGTGCTGCCGAATTTTTCAAATGTGGTAAATCCCATTTGATTTTCGACCCTGACTCCGCCGATCTGCGTAAGGGGGTGCCGCCGATGTTCAGAAATGTGGCAAATCCCATATGTTTTTGAACCCTGACCCCGCAGATCTGCGTAAGGTATGCCACCGAATTTCAGAAATGTGGTAAAGCCCATGAGTTTTTGGACTCTGACTCCGCTGCTCTGCGTGAGGTGTGTCGCCGAATTTCAGAGATGTGGCAACTCCCATTGGTTTTTCGACCCTGACTCCGCCGATCTGCGTGAGAGGTGCCGCCGAATTTCAGAGATGTGGCAAATCCCAGGTGTTTATGGACCCTGACCCCGCAGATCTGCGTGAGGTGTCAATTTCGCCCCCCCGAGAAATTTTGAGACCCCTCCCAGGAGGTGCTAACCAGAGCGCTTTTCGGCTCCCCCCCTCGCGTGGTCTACAACAAGGAACAGTAAGCAGCATAAAGCAATACTGTAACAGCGGAAACTGGAGACTGGAACTGGCGCAGGGAGCAGCAAACTTTTGCCCTACAGCATGGTGGCCCCACAAGGGGGCCAGCGGATTAAAACTAAGACCACGCAGAATTCCAATAAGATTGCGAATTGTATAAGCAATAAGCATCAGAGCAATACAGATACGAATGTTCATACGAAGACTCGTACGAATGATACGGATTGGAAGATGGCGATGACGACAAGGAGGAAGAGACGGAGGTGGAGGAAGAGGCTGAATCCGGTCAGGTGGAGGTGGAGGAAGAGAAGAAGGTGGAGGAAGAGGAAGGAGGTGGAGGAAGAGGATGGTGGTGAGGTGGAGGAAGAGAAGAAGGAGGAGGAAGAGAAGGAGGTGGAGGAAGGTGGAGGAGGAGGTGGAGGACGGAGGTGGAGGAAGAGAAGGAGGAGGAGGAAGAGAAGGAGGTGGAGGAAGAGGAGGGGGATGATGAGGAGGCGGAATCCGCTCCTCCCGGCCGCTGCCCGCCGGGCCGTGAAAGACCGGCTCGCCAGCGACTGGCTCCCGCAGGGCTACGGGCAGATCCTGCAGGCGCGCGGGCGGCGTTGCCCTTGGGGGCCTCCCTTCCCTCCCCCTCCCGCCCCCTTCCCTTCCCCTCCCTCCCGTTCCCTCCCCCTCCCTCCCCCATCCCACCTCTCTATGCGCCTCCACCTTCCTCTACCATCATTCCTCCCCCTCTCTATTTCTCGTCCATCCCCTCCTTCCCCCTCCATTCCCCTCAACGCCTTCTCCCTTCCTCCTCCCTCCATCCCTCTCCAGTCCCTCCTCCCTCCATCCCCCACCCATTCCCCTCCATTCCTCATCCCTTACGCCCTCCATCCCCCTCCGTCCCCCTCCACTCCTCTCTCTCTCTCTTGGGACCTGCCCCCGACGTGCGGGACTCGCCACACGCTGCATGCCGAGTGCCGACTGCCGAGTCCTTCCACTCATCCCCCTCCGGCCCCCTCGTGCGTCGTCCTCGCCCCCTCTCCCTCCAGCCCCCCTCGTGCGTCGTCCTCGCCCCCCCCCCTTCCAGCCCCCCAGTGGTCGTCCTCGCTCTCCCCCTCGTGCGTCGTCCTCGCCCTCCCCCTCCAGCCCCCTCGCGCGTCGTCCAGTCCCTCCCTACCCCTCTCGCCCTTCCCTCTCGGGCGTCGCCCTCGCCCACGGGTGCTCCGAGACCACTGCGGCTCTGGCCCGGGACGCTTGGGCGGGTGTGGCCTTTGGGCGCCCTCCTCCGAGGTGGGCCGAGCGCTCCGCGCCTGGCCGGCTCGGGTGCTCCGTGCCGGGCACGAGCAGGCCCGGGCTGCTCGGCGAGCTTTTGGGTTACTTTTTGGCATTTATGATTTTTTATTAGTTTGTTTTTGTGTTTTTTTTTTTTTTTTTTGTTTTTTTTTCCCTTCGTCTTTTGTTATTTTTTTTTAGTGTGTGTTTTTGTGGATTTTTGTTTATTATTTTTTTTTATGTTGTTTTATTTTTTTATATTAGCTTTTTTGTTTTTTTGTTTTTTTTGCTCTTTTTTTGTTTTTTGTTTTATCAATTTGCAGACGAGATGAGGCACGTTGGTCGAAAACACGCAGCCAAGCAGACACGCAGAGACGCGCAGACGCGCAGTACGCGCAGACACGGCACACGCACGCGCACGCTCTACGCGCACGCTCCGCGCACGCGCCGCGCACGCGCACGCGCCGCGCACCGCACCGCCAGGCCCACGCACGCAACTTTACACACACCACACACACACACATTCCACACACACCCTTCAACACACACACTATAACACGCTTACACATTACACACTACACACTTCACACTACACTTACACACTTACAACTTACACACTTAACACTTACACACTTACCCTTACACATTAAACAAACACTTACTCTTTAACTTACACTTACAATTACAATACACTTACAACACACACACGGACACGCACGCGCACGCGCACGCACGACACGCACGCGCACGCCACGCATGCACGACGCACGCACGCACACACACACACACACGCGCACACACGCACGCCCCCCCCACCCCCCACCCCCCCCCCCCCCCCCCCCCCTCCCCTCCCACATACCCCCCCCCCCCCCACCCCCCCCCCCCCCCCCCCCCCCCACCCACCCACCCACGCCCCCCCAACCCCCCTCCCACCCCCACCCCACCCCCCCCCCCCCCCCTCACCGCCCCCCCCCCCCCCCAGTCCCCCCCCCCCCCCCCCCCACCCCCCCCCACAAAAACCCCCCCCCCGCCCCTCCCCCTCCCCCCCTCCCCCCCCCACCCCACCCCCCCCATCCCCCCCCACCCCCCCACGCAGGATTCCACGCACACTTCGAGCTCAACGCATTCACTGTTTCTCTCATGGGGTTTTACACACACGGCCACTGCTGCACCTATCAACTCTTTGGGGTTCCCGCGCCATCATCACCAACGCTATTATGAAGCGTGGTCACAAGTATTGCATCACAAGAGTTAGCGATACCCATGCTTGTTTCAGCGCGCGTGTGCCCAACCCTCACGGCGCAGCGATGCTGGCCATGATGATGATGATGATGATGATGATGATGATGACGACGACGACGACGATGACGAGGACGAGGACGAGGACGAGGACGAGGACAATGATGATGATGATGATGCTGATGATGATGATGATGATGGTAGTGATGTTGATGATGAGGAGGGTGATGGTTAGGATGTTTGTAATGTTGATTAGGCTGTTGATGACGATGACAATGACGATGACGATGATGTTGATGATGATTGAGGATGATTATGATTGAGGATGATGATGATGATGATGATGATGATGATGATGATGATGATGACGATGTTGCCAATGATGCGGACGATGGTGATGTTGTTGTTGACGATGATGATAATGACGATTATGATGATAATGACGATGCTGGCGGTGAAGTTCCAGACGTTCTGGCGATCTGGGTATTTGGCGGTCCGAGGTATTTGGTGTGGCATGCTTGTGCGACCGGAGCTGACCATAGCCCTACGCATCCTGATGATGATCGTGCCGTCACCGAACGCTCGGCCCTCCAGCGTGGGTAACTAACTTCGGCTAGCGATGACGCAAAGAAGAAGGAGAAGCGAAACATGTCCCGTCATCGACTGTATGCATGCTGTGCGGGGGCTTGCGACCCCGCCGACACGCGAGAAACGGCAGAAATCGCTCGAGCCAGGGCCTTCGTTCGTCGTCGTCGTCGTCGTCAACGTCGTCTTCGGCGTCGTCGTCGTTGTCGTCGTCCGTCGTCGTCGTCGTCGTCGTCGTCGTCGTCGTCGTTGTCGTCGTCGTCGTCGTCGTGCTGCTGTTGCTCTTTCCACTCCGCCCGTCTCGGTCCCCCGAAGGTGGCGCAGCCCAGCGAGACCAGTGGCGGATCTGCCGGGTGGGCGAGCTCGCACAGGTCGGCGGGGGGGGGGCGGGTTCGCAGTGTGTCTCAATGTCTGTGCAGTGGCCGTGCGGTGTTCGCTTGGTCTCCTCCTCTCCCTTCTCCATTCCTTTTCCTGCTTAGTAACACCTCCCTTTCGCACCCCGAGGCGCGTCGGTAAGTCGGGCCAGGCGTTTCGCTTGAGCCCACTTGTGATCCTGAAGCTTGACATGTGCAACTGTTTCACGGATGCAGGGATGGTCGTTTTCGGAGCGTTGTGTTCGCCCGGGCCCCGCGCACGGTCGTTTGCCCCCGTGTGCCCACACGAACGTGTAGCCTTCTCTTTGCCCGACGTCTGTGGCCATTTGGGCGCAGGCGCCCGGCCGTTTATGAACAACGGTTGGTCGTTGCAGCTGGCCTTTGGGCCAGCGCCCTCGACGCCGCGCCGCGGCGGTGCGAGGTGTTCGTCCTCCCTGGTGCCCGCCACGCTGTCGTGCAGGTGGCGGCGGACCGCGGAGGAGGCTCGAGAACGCGTGGCATCGCCTCGAATGACCATCTGGGTCGGGAGCCAGGCCGCCGGGCGGATGGCCGCGGCGGGAGCTCGAGAGTGCGCGGCAGCGTTCCGTACGATCCTCTGGGACGGGTGCCAAGCCGCCAGGCCGGCAGAATCGCCCTCTCGCCGAGCTCGCAGTCGGGCGAGGAAGAGTGGCAGGAGGTCTGAGGAGGACGCGTGGCCTCTGATGACGCAGCCATGTGAAGTTGACGCAAGTGGTCAAGAAGAGAACGGGCTCGTATCGCCCTTCCTTTCGGCCTACGGGAATGGTGAGATTCATCGCTCCGTTGCGATAGGTCGATCGTCGCGCACAAGCGCGCTGCTAGGGCCATGGGCGGTGAATGCCCGAGGACGTTTATCAACAGAGTCCCGGGCCCTTTGCTCCCGCGCCGCTACATGTGCTTCAGGTGCCGCGGGGACAAGCAACACAACAACACGAACTTCTGAATCAGTCAAGGGTCGAATCGCCTGAAAGCCGAATGGTTCAACCTGAGGAACAAGCAGAAGCAGGGGTTGCCATCGCAGCAGACCAAGTCCATTGAATCCGGCGTGGAGGCACAGCTCGAGAAACACCAGGACGGCCCAGCGGTACATATTGCCCGGCCGGAAAAATCGATGAGGTCATCTTAAAAGACGAGCGTCTGGAACCTGCGGCAGACTTCACGATCGCCCTCGGTGGGATAACCACATCGGACACGTGTGTCCGCATTGTATGACGGCCTCCCATCAAACCGAAAGGGTGGATGCGCTGCGCGGTACCGACGCAGGTGAACGCGCCAGGTGGCGCCACCGCCGGAGGGCAGTGGAGGTGCGTAAGCAAGAAGTGCGGCCCCAGGTGGCCAGAACAAGGCGCCGACGCGTGGGAATACCGCATGGGACCCTCTTGGGGCCTCCTGGGGGCCTCCTAGGGCGGAGAGCTCGAGATGTATGTTCGTGTTCCCCCCTTCTGATCCCATTTGGGGCATTCTCGGGGCGGGCTTACTTATTGACTCTTTCGCGGGGGCCTCTTTGGGCCGTCTCAGCACCTCCCTGGGGGCCTTTTGAGCCGTCATAGGGCGATTTCGGGTGCCTCTTGGGCCATCATGGAGGCCGCTTGGACCGCGTAGAAACCACCTTGGGCGTCTTGGGGCGATGTTTCGGCGAACCTGAGCCTTCTTGGACATATCGGAAAGAGCGTGTTCTACAGCTGCTGGCGGAAAACCGGGGGGGGTCACTACCGGTTCGAACCCCTCCCCCCCCCCCCCCCCCCCCCCTCCCCCCCCCTCGGAAAACCTGGGGGGCGGTCACTACCGGTTCGAACCCTCCCCCCCCCCCCCAGCTCATCATGAAAAGGGGGGGGGTCACTACCGGTTCGAACCCCACCCCCCCCTCGAAAACCGAGTGGGGGTGCGGACAGAGGTGGGGACGGTGTTGGTGGGACAGTGGTGAGGGGACAGCGGGACAGTGGTGGGGACAGTGGGACAGTGGGACAGTGGTGGGGACGGTAGTGGTGGGGACAGTGGTGGGGACAATGGTGGGAACAGTGGGGACAGTGGACAGTGGTGGGGACGGTGGTGGTGGGGACAGTGGTGTGGGGACAGTGGGAGGTGGAAACAGTGGGACAGTGGAGGGTACAGTGGTGGTGGGGACAGTGGTGAAGGCGGTGGCGAGGACGGCGGTGGGACAATGGGACAGATGTACAGTGGGGACAGTGGTGGGGACAGTGGGGACAGTGGTGGGAACAGTGGGACAGCTCAGTGGGACAGCGGAGGAGTCAGTGGGACAGTGGGGACAGTGGGGATAGTCGGGCAGTGGTTTGGGCCGTGGAGACAGTGGGGAGAGTGGAACCGTGGTGGGAACAGTTCTGGGGACAGCGGGGACAGTGCGACAGTGGTGGGGCCACTGGTGGGGACAGTAGGGGCGGTGGTGGAACCAGTGGGGACAGCGGTGGTGAGGACAGTGGTGCTGGGAACAACAGTGGGGGATGTGATGCGGACGGTGGTAGGGACCGGGAGTCGTTTGCTGGCGGTGCGTGTGGGGGGGGGGGGGGGTGTGGGGGGGGGGGTTCGAACGGTAGTGACCCTCCCGGTTTCGGGAATCGAAGAGGGGGGGGGGGGGGGGGGAGGGTTCGACGGTTGTGACCCCATCGGTTTTCGAGCTCGAGGAGGGGGGGGGGGTTAGGGGAGGGGGGGGGTTTTGCCGGGGGAAGGGGTGGGGGGGGGGGAGGGGTTCCAGCAGGGGGGGGGGATTTTCGGAGGGGGGGGGGGGCGACCCCCGGGTTCCGGAGGAAAAGGTAGGCAATTTTCCACAGTAAAGCGGCGGTGGATCACGCTCTCTCACATATCGGGGTGTTGGGGAGGTCGTTCCGGGCGGGCACAGCGTCCAAAGGATTGGCAAGAAACACCCCAGAACTCACGGGCAACACCCCTGGATACCCTGGAAAGGCCGGGGCCACCGAGTGTACGGGTTTTTAACACAGTACAGTCTTGGCTGCAGCAGCGGCACAGTTGTGAGCCTTGGGGCATCCGCTTCGTGTCAGGGGACGGTGGTTGATATGGATGGTACATATATACACGCGGAGGAGGGCGGCGAGGATGAGACATCACACCGCCATCCGTCTGTATTTCGGTTTGGGTGGCGCGCGCGATGCGTGCGCTCAGGCTGCGACGTATGGGTGGGGTCTCGCTGCGGTATGCATGTATGTATGTAGGCACGCACGTGCCACATGCATTTGTGTATCTATATATATGTATATAGGGGACGGAGGAGGAGGAGGAGGAGGAGGAGGACGGACGGACGGACGGACGGACGGACGGACGGACGGACGGACGGACGGACGGACGGACCGACGGACGGACGGACGGACGGACGGACGACGGAGGAAGAAGGAAGGAGGAAAAAGGGAGGAGGAAGGAGGAGGAAGAGGAAGGAGGAGGAGGAGGAGGATTGGAGGAGGAGGAGGAGGAGGAGGAGGAGGACAAGGACAAGGATGGTGATGAGGGGGAGCAAGATGAGCAGCAGGATGAGGACGCGGAGGAAGGAGGAGGAGGAGGAAGAGATCATGAAGGCAAGGGGAAGAAGCCTATGTAGGGGCTCTGTCGGGACGTCCTGGGCAAGCCTTGGGGGCTTCTTGAGGGCCTTTTGGGAGAAAGGGCGACCAGCGAACGAAACGAAAGAATTGCTGGATGACTTCACAGTTGGGCCAACGTGGGGCCTCCTGCCCAAGGTGGGTTTACGGCGATGTAGTTAACGGCGATGTAGGTTTCGGTAGTGTGGAAACGCGTGGTTCGCTCTTTTCTACAAGTCGCTGTGCCGTGTTACCTCGATCCATTCGCAGCTAGGGAATGTCGGAAAGTGTGGTCCGTGAGTTCCCACAACTTGGTTCCCAACATCACATTTTAGCAACATCGCCGGGCCATCGCCGTTACCCCAGCGTTGGTCGTGGACCAGTTTGGGGCCCTCCTGGGGATCTCTTGGGCCATCTTGGGGCCATCGTGGAGGAGCTGTAGGGCGCCTTGAGCTGACGAAAGCCTCGAAACGGCGAGAACGGGAGCATCATTCAGAACACATTAGGGAAGTAAGTGACGTCGAATCATCCTCCTCGTCGTCGTCGTGTTCTTCGTCTTCGTCGTTATCAGCATCATTATCACCATCCTCACCATGATAATCGTCATCATCCTCATCATCATCATCATCATCATCATCATCCTCATCCTCATCCTCATCCTCATCATCATCATCATCATCATCATCATCATCATCATCATCATCATCATCATCATCATCATCATCATCATCATCATCATCATCATCATTATCATCATCATCATCATCATCATCATCATCATCAGCATCATCATCATCCTCTCATCATCTCATCATCATTCATCAATCATTCATTTATCTCATATACAACCACCACGTGGGCTTCGTCGGTTCCGTCGAAGGTTCCTCTTGTGCCTTTCCGGGCCCCCTCGAGGGGCATCTGGGGCCGCCCTGGGGCCATGTCGGGCCGCCGCGGGGCCCTCTTTGGGCTGTTCGGGGGGCGCCGTCGGCGCCGGGGTGTCCTTGGCCTCCACTCCTCCTCCCTCCGAACTCCTCTCCCCTCCTCCTCCTCTCCTCCGCCTCTCCTTTTTTTTCCCCTCCTCCTCTCCTTCCTCTCCTTTCTCCTCTCCGCCCCCTCCTCCTTCTACTCCTCCTCCTCAGTTTCTCCTCCTCTCCTCCTCCCTCCTCCTCCCTCCTCCTCCTTCCTCGTACTCCTCCTCCTCCTCCTCCTCCTCCTCCTCCTCCTCCTCCTCCTACTTCATGGTTATACCTACTTCTTGCGACCGATGGGTAACTGAAGAAGGAACCCTTTGCGTTGGGGAGGGGCTCGGTGTTCCTTGATTGCTTCACAGTTTGCCTTGGGCTTTCCTTAGGTTTTCGAAGGTAAATCGAAGTTGAACTTGTGGATAGAAGGGGCCTCGTTCCTTATTTAGGGTTCCTTGGGTCAACGCCCCGACTGTAAACTCTCGGAGCTCCGCGCGGACTTCTCGCGTCTGCGCTGGGCCACCCCTGGCGGCGCCTTCCGGCGCCGCCCCCGGAACGCCAGGGCAGGGGGGGCCCGGCGCGGATGCGAGAAGTCCGCGCGGGCCTCCAAAAACTTGTGTTCATACCGTTCGTTTTCCCTTTTAGCTATTTGCCCTGGAATCGACGGCTGTAGGACCGGCGGAATTATTTTGCGATGAAACCGCTGCCACGCGTTACATTTCTATACTCCTTTCCGGGATCGTGGGTCGATCATGTTTCCTCAGGTTTCTGGCCTCTGCATGTCTACGTTTGGGATGCTGGAATCATGTGTTTTCACGTGTCCAGGCCACCCAGGGGGGTATCTAACATGGTGGTCCCGAGCTGGTATCATGTGTTTTCACGTGTCCAGGCCACCCTTCCGCAGCTGCCAGCTGCCCTGGCACAGTCCCGTGGCACAGGCATAGGGCGTCGGCTGCGAGAGCGCGAGGCGGCCAGCGCAGACGCTGGACCGACGCGTGGCGACGGCCCGGCGCAATGCCGGAGATGCAAGGGACACTCCTGGCACCTCGATGGGCCGTGTTTGTGTTTCTCTCTCTCTCTCTCTTTGTCTCTTTCTCTCTCCCTCTCTCTCTCTCTCTATCTCTCCCTCTCTGCAGTGGGACCGAGGTATGGATAAGATCGGGGTCGGTTCGGGGAGGGCACCCCGATGTTCTTACTGCTTGCTGGATGCTCTTGTGCATCCTGGGGAGGGCACAATTTTGATGTTCTTGCTGCTTGTCTTGGCCGACGCAGGGCCTCGTGCTCTTGCAGGACGCTCTTCTGGCCTCGGTCCGACCGTATCTCCCCGCGGCCCGCAGCCGGCTTGCACCCGAGCGGCCTCGCGGCCATGAGCGCGCCTGCCGGGCCCACTTCCTCTCCCCGCGGCCGCCGCGCGCGCTACGCCGCGGCGGCGGCCGCGACGGCTGCCGCCGCGGCGGCGGCCGCGCCCGCGGCCCGCGCCCTGGCGCCGGGGCGGCCGGCCGCTGCGGCCACGCGGGCGCCGCCTGGACTCCGCCGCACCCGCGCCTCCCGCCAGCTGCCGCACGGCCGCGCCGGCAGCAGGCACTGCGCGGGCCGCTGCCTGCGCGCCGGCGGCGCTTCGAGGGCCGCGGCGGCCGCCCGCAGCGCTGCCCGCGGCGGCGGCGGCGGCGGCGACGGCCCGGCGCGGCAGGCGAGCGCGAGGCTGCTGAGGCTGGTGCTCGCTGCCTTGCTCGACGAGGGAAGCGCGCGCCTGCGCCTGCGCCCGGGCGCGGCGGCGGGGCGCGACGCGGAGCTGGCGCAGAGAGGCGCCAGCGCCGCCGCGCTGGGGCTGGGGCCGCCGTACGTGGAGGACGCCACTCGGTGGGAGCTGTCGTTCTTCGCCCGCACCCTCGAGGCTGTGGCGGAGCGCTGCCCGAGCAGCTCGCAGCTGCTCTTCCACTACACCGACCTCGCCAGCGCCCGCCTGGTGGTGGGCGGCCGCCGAGGGCTGCGCCTCTGTCGCGGCGGCTACCGGGGCGGCGGCGTCTACTTCTCGAGGAACAGACAACGGCATCAGCAGGTGTGCTCGGAGGTCCAGGCTCGCTGGCCTGCCGCCCCACGGAGCGTGTGGAGCTGGGCGGCGCGGGCGGGAGGGTGTGGGGGGAAGGAGAAGCGACACCAACACCACCAGGGGGCCACCTCCAGCGAGGAGGCCCACGATGCCTCCCCGAGCTGGGGATAATTAGGGGATGTTTCGAGCGAGAGGGGGGGACCACACCACCAGGGGGGCCCCTCCCTGATGGCTCCTCCCGCCGGTGGTCCCTGGTGGTGTTGGTGTCGCTTCTCCATGCTCCTGAGGGTGAGGCTGAGAACGCGTGCGCGCGCTCCGCGGGAAACAGGAGGCGGCGCCACACGCTGCGTGAGGTGGCCGGCCAGGGCGGAGTTCTCTTGGACCAGCGCTGGCGCGCTCCGCGCGCCCGCAGGGAGGGGGGCCCCCGCGCGGATCCAAGAAATCCGCACGGAGCTTCGGAAGCTCATGCTTCAGGAGGGGAAAAAACACACAGACACAATTCATCGTCGATTCCCCAGAAAATATGGGAAAATATGGGAAGTGGGGGGGAAGACGAAAATCCAAAAAATCTGGAAAAATATTGGGAATCCTGTTATTTGTGTGTATTTATTTGTGTGTCCTGGGGCCCCTTCAATGTTTACGCCGCTCTGTGCTCCTCGGTCTTCGCCCGGGACGGCCCGCTGGCCGGCGTCGACCTGGAGCGCGACGGGTCGCAGCTGTGGGCGCAGGCTTTCCCAGCGTTCCGGGAGCGCCAGCTCCGGAGGAACTACGGGTCGGATACGGCTGGCCGGGAGCACAAGGTGGACTCAGCGTTGGTCTGCTACGTCCCGCGGAACATGCTGGACCCGTTGCCCGACAGGGAGGGCGCTACCTTCGTGTCGCTGGAGCGGTTCGAGGTCTTTGACGCCGAGTACTTCGCGTTCCGCAACATCGTGCGCGCGTACCGGCTGTCCCCAACAGGCTGAGTGCACGAGAGAAGAGGCCGCTCTCTCGCGCCGAGTCACCCATCAGCGTCTCGATCCTCCTTTACATCTTTATCCGCATCGTTCATCCGATCCCGATCCCACCGGACTACTGTATCTCAGCCCTACAAGCCCACGCCTCCAGGTGGGGATAGGCTTAAGTCGGGTGTGTCCCCCATACAGGGGGATTTTGGGCGAAAAATAGTTATCCCGGCAAAGCAACCTAACAGCGATGTGTATAAGCATATCTGGAAGCATTCCCCTTAAGATTCAGGTGAGAATCAGCGTCAGCCTCTCAGCCTCAGCGTCAGCCCTCCTCCTCCTCCTCCTCGCAATTCTTCTCCGCTCTCTCCTCATCATCTTCCTCTGCCTCTCTCATCCCTGCCTCCCTTCGCCCTCCTCCCACTCCTATGCGCTGATCCTGTTACCCTGCCTCCCCGCCCCTCCCTCCCTCATCATCATCATCATCCTCCCCCCTCCCCCCACCCCCTTTGTGCGCGCCGCCAAGTCGTGGCGTGGGGCCGAGGAGCCTAACTGCCCTTGCGGTGTCTAACTGCCCTTGGTGTGGGGCGTTGCAAGTCTCCGTTCGGCACGCGCTGGGGGAGTGCCCCGGGACAGTAGCAGCGTTATCAGCTTTGAGGAGGTCGGCGCCCGTGCCGCCTCCGAGTGACCCGGAGGCGGTCCCGAGCTGCCTCAGGGTGACCCGGAGGCGCCCCCGAGCCGCCTCCGAGTGACCCGGAGACGGTCCCGCGCCGCCTCCAGGTGACTTGGAGGCGGTCCAGAGCTGCCTCCGGGTGACCCGGAGGCGCCCCCGCGCCGCCTCCGAGTGACCCGGAGGCGGTCCTGAGCTGCCTCCGGGTGACCCGGAGGCGCCCCCGCGCCGCCTCCGAGTGACCCGGAGACGGTCCTGAGCCGCCTCCAGGTGACCCGGAGGCGCCCCGGGCTCCCCGTCGGGCCCGCCGCCGTGGCCCGGGGGCGCCGCCGCGGGCAGAAAAACGCCTAAAGGCCCCCCCTCCCTCCCTCTGTGCCTACAGGCATGCCTAAAGGCACTCCCCCCTCCCTACCTCAGCGCCTACAGGCACGCCTAAAGGCACTCCCCCTCCCTCCCCTCTGTGCCTACAGGCACGCCTATAGGCACTCCCCCTCCCTCCCTCGGTGCCTACAGGCACGCCTAAAGGCTCCCCCTCCCTCCCTCTGTGCCTACAGGCATGCCTAAAGGCACTCCCCCCTCCCTACCTCAGCGCCTACAGGCACGCCTAAAGGCACTCCCCCTCCCTCCCCTCTGTGCCTACAGGCACGCCTAAAGGCACTCCCCCTCCCTCCCTCTGTGCCTACAGGCACGCCTAAAGGCTCTCCCCCCCCTCCCTCCGCTCCTGCAGGTTCGCCCACAGGCACTCCCCCTCCCTCCCCTCAGTGTGTGGTGGAAGGGGCGGCGGGTGCTAACCTACTCATGCCCCCATTAATCAAAAGCTGCGTTTTCGGTCGGGCCCAAAGGGGCTCGCCCTCTCCAGGAAATGCCTGCCCTTCCTCCGATTTCGCTGCCCCGGGCGAGGCGCGCGATTTGCGCCAAATCCCGGGTGCGCGATTTGAGCCAAAACCCCCGGGGCGGCGCCGGCGACCGTTTAGATTGCCACGCCGGGTTTTTGTCTTTTGTTGGGCGGTGCGTGAGGCATAGCATAACAATGAGCACACCCCGAGGGAGCATTTTGAGTGAATTGATTTTGCCTGCCGTTGCGACTGACCCCCATTAGGCTTGCCGTGTGGGGGTGGAGGTTCCCACAGCATGCGTCGATTCCAATTCGGGGCGGAACGGTCTGGACGCCCGGCCGCAGAAGCAGGACGCAACAAAGTTGAGAATGGGCCTCCCCCTGGGTGGTATTGTAGTGGGGGTCGCTGGCACCGTCGATGACACCTGGGTTGCGGCCTGTCGCGCGGGAGAGTGAAGATATCGTTCCGTGTCGTTGCCTTGCCGGGCTGCTGCCCTCCCGCCTGGGTGGCGGGGTGCGTGAAGATGATCGCGCCTCTGGTCGGCCTGCCGCCCGTTCCCTCGTGGCGCCCTCGGAGCTCTTGACCTCTCCCTTGGGGCCTTCTCCCTTCCTCCTCCTCCTTCGCGCCCCTTCTTCCTTTCCTGGTCCCCCCGTCCTCCTTCCTCCCCCTCCTCGGGATCCTCCGCCGCTTTTCCGGGCCACAACTCGTGTCTTGCATCGTGGCGCACCCCCGGCCGTCGCGGGGGGGGGGATCTGCTGAGTGATGGTTATGGCCGCACTTCGGAGCCACAATTCGTGACAGGAACCGAGGCGCACCCTCGGCTGTCGTGGGTGGGGGGCTTAGCCGTGTGAAGATTCTGGCTTCTTTTCGGAGCCACCTTTCGTGTCGGGAGTCGTGGCGCATCCTCGGCTGGGAGGAACGTTTGCGGGCGGTCGTCGCCGTCGTCGTCGCCGTCGCCGTCGCCGCCGCCGTCGCTGCCACCGTCGCCCACCTCCGTTCGGACTCGGTTCTGCCCGCCGGCGGGACGGCGTCTGGTGCGACCGCACTGCCGCCAGGACCCCGGAGCGAGCGACCTGACCCCACCTTGCCCCCCACCCTCCACCTCCCGGGGCCGGACGGGAAAAGTATCCGTCGCATTTGCTGGGCTCCGACTAGCGGGACCTCGCCGGCCCGCGTAGCAATGGAAACGCCTTCCACCCCCACGCTGCGAGAGTGGGGCTCCCGAAGCGCGGCCGTCCAGGCCGGGCGAGAGCTGGCTCAGTTGGGGGAGCGGGACCTCCCTGGTAGCGGTTCTGCCCGGAGGCGTTGGGATTCGTTGTGCCTCAGGCGCGACGTGCGGGCCCTCCTGGAGCAGCGGCCTCCGCAAGGTCCCTCGCAGCTCCCTGTGGAGCTGGAAGGGCACCGCGTGTTCACCTCGGCGTTGACGGAAACCCTCAACAAGCTGGAGGGGCGCTCAGCGAGGGCCTCCGCTGGGCTCCCCCTGAATGCCGTTTTCGGACCGTGGGAGGGCGGCCTCCCTGCAGCCGATGCTCCCGCCCCGCTGGAGGAGGCCACGGCCTACCCAGCTGGCGTGGCAGCCCTGAACGTGGCTGGGGCGTTCGGGAAGGGGATTGGCACCGAGGCGGATGGGCACCGGATTGCCGACATCACGGCAGGCTTGCATGAGGCTGGAACCGCGATGGCTGTGATTTCGGAGCCGCGGCTGGCCCCGGGCCTGGCCTGGCCAGCGTGGACAGGTTTCGACTTCCATGGCGAGCGCTGCGCCTGTGCAGCGAGCGTGGCCCTCCTGATCGCGGAGCCGTTGCGCGACAAAGTTATTGTGATACCAGACGTCGGGGACGCTCGATCAATTTGGTGCGAAATGCCGGGCCCCGAGAGGCGCGGGGTTTTGCTGTTGGGTGTCTACGCGCCCCCTCCCCACTACGGCGCAACCGAGCGAAGGCAGTTTTGGAACGCCCGCCAGGCTGAATGTCGGCAGCTCCGGGCCTGCGCCCGCTTCCGCGGGTGGTCCGTCGTGTTATTGGGTGATTTCAATTTGCACTTCGCGTGTCTGGGTGCGAAGAACGCTTCCGCCGAGTCGCTGCTCGACAGGGAAGTGCTGGGAATGTTGCTGAGACCGACTGGGTTTGGAGGGATCCTGAGAAACGCCCCTGGGCAGGCGACGCACAGATCGGGCACGACCATTGATATCATCGCGTCGTCGCCGGACCTGCCCACTGTGGTTCGTGTGGCGGCTTGGGGGTCGCCGGGCGTGCCGGGCGACCACGCCCGGCTCACGGCCGTCCTCCCGCTGAGCATTGCTGCTTCCGCGGTGCCCTATGTGAGCTGCAGCCGCTGGGCGCGAGGGGGCGAGTGGGAACAAGCACTGGAAGCGGTTCCAATGTCGCTGCAATTCGTCGGCGGGTGGGCAGGCGCAGCTATGCGCAGCCATGCCGTGCGCGAGTGGACAGCGGCGGGGGCCAGGAAGGGGGCGCGGCAACTGCTGCTGGACTGGGCGGTCTGGTGGCGCGCCGCAGTGCACTGCCTGGCCGGGCACTTTGGCGGTCTGGTGCTTCGGGAGCCTCGAGACGGGGGTCAATGCAGACGGGGGTCAGCCAGGGCGCCGGATCCTGCAGGATCCTGCGAAGACCCCCTCGGCCTGACCCGGGTTAGGGAGCCGCGCGTGGCCGCGAGGCGGCCGCGCGTATTGGCTGACCCGGGTTTGCGCAGACTTGCGTTGCAGTTTTTTTCTTGCATTGCAGTTTCTGGTTTCCCGCTGACCCGGGTCTGGATTGACCCGGGTCAGAAGATCCCCGAGTGCTGGTGTCGCGCCCCAGGCATGCAGGGGGGCGCATCGGCGCCCGGGCGCGGAATGCAACGGCCTGGACATGACTCCGGCGAGGTGCTGCTTGGGGTGGGCGCCCCCCCGCCCGACGTAGACTACGTTGCCATGGCGGACGAGCTGGCGGGGAAAGCCTCGGCGGAGCGCGAGCGCGGTGTAGACCGTTACCTCGAATTGGCGGCGGCCTCCCAGTCCCGGGCCGGGGGTTTTCTGTCGCACCTTCTGAAGCCGAAGGCGGCGCTGCAATTAGCCCTGTGCGACCCCGGCACCGGGGCGCGCCTCGGGCCAGTGGAGACTATGCACGCTGTGGCTGACGCCATCCTCAGGCGCAGCGACGCAGCGGGCGCAGGCTCGGCGGATTTCTCCGCAGCCGTCCGCCAGGCAGTGAAGGAGGCCCGGGCCGAAGCCCTGCGGGAGACAGCGGAGGAGATTGACGACCCGTTTTCCGTGGAGCTCGTGGCGTCCCTCGTCCAGCAGGCGCCGACCGACAGGCGCACCTTGCGCCTCCCCCGTGCCGCGGCTAAGGCGCTCGTGGTCGACGGACTGGTGGTCACGTGGGCCATCTTGAACCTTTCCCTTGTAGTCGGCCTGGGCGCGACGATGTGGATGCGGGAGCTCGCCCCCATCCGCAAGCGCGGCTCGCAGGTCGTGACGGACGTCAACAATCTCCGGCCTATAAGTTACGTCGATGACATCGAAGGGTTCCTCGACGCGGCGTGGTTGGCCGCCACCCGGCACCTGCTCGAGGCTTTCGCGGGGGCCGAGCAGGCCGGGGGGCTGTTCGACGGGACCCTCATGGCCGCTGGCCTATTGATGGCGCTGCAGCTGCGCCGCCTGGGAGGGCACCGCACTGTGCTCCAGAAAGCAGACCTTCTGCACGGGTTCGACCTGGCTTGGCGGGATGCTGTCCTCGTGCAGCTCTGCCGTGCGGGGGTGCGGGGGCGCCTGTGGCTTGGCCGCGGCCGCATCCCTTGGCGACGAAAATGTGCGCCTGCGCATCGGGCCGCTCGTGGGCCCCGCGCACATTCTGGTGGGCTTCGGTGTGGGCCAGGGCCGGCGCGCAGGGGTGCACTTGTTCGGGGCCCTGGTACGCGCGCTCCTGGACTCGTGTCGCCGGGTGGCGGAAGGCGTGGCGCTGGCGCCCCCACCTGTTGCTGGAGGCGCCGCGGAAAACATGTTCATGCTTCAGTTCGTGGACGGCAGCTTCACTTTGCAGCCCGACGAGGCTAGCCTGGCAAGGGCGAACGGCGGCATGACTGAATTCTGCCACCTGTACCGCCACAGATTTTTGTCTGGCAGCAAAGGCCCCGCCGCGATGGTTGTCGGGGGGGCGCCGCTCGACGCCGCCGCGTGTGGCTCGGTAGACGGCGTCCCAGTACGGGCTGTGGATAACTTGGACGTGCTCGGCGTAGTCATCGACGCCGACTTGTCGCTCGAGCCCCTGCTCGCCCGTGTGTGCGCGAAGCTCCGCGAGTCCGCTCGGCGCTTGGTGGCAGGGCTGACCGACCACGGTTTTGGGACGCCAGTGCAGGCGGAGCAGCTTCCCGCCCGTGCGGAGAGGCTTCGGCCTTCTACGGAGCGGAATTCCTCGCCAGCCACGCCCGCGGCTGGAACGAAGTTGCAACCCAGCTGAACCGGGCGTACTATGACGTGGCCAAAGCGCTGCTGGGTTTGCCGCCAGCCGCATCCATGGGCACTGGGGGCTACGTGCGCCTGTTCTTAGAGACTCGGTTGTTGACGCGGGCTTCCAGCAAAGTGGCCCTCCGGATCGTTATGTCATGGGCCCGGATGCTCCT
>CAUYUJ010015467.1:110000-122595 GCA_963575745.1 Prorocentrum cordatum
CCCTCCCCCTCCCCCTCCCCCCTTGACTGGAGCCTCTAAGTTTCGCTGGACGTAAGGGAGCTTTGCTGCAGTCAACCCGCACAGTAAGGATGGGCGACCTTCCCAAGGCACCCGTGCACCCTTGCCTCCTCGGTCCATCCTCGGCCACTCTCGTTGGCCGCGCCCCGCTCGAACAGGTTCGAAAGGGGCTTACAAGACCCTTGCATCCTTATCGCGCATCCTTATGAGACGGGCCGACTGTATTTCTGTTGCAGCACACTTCGTTCCTCCTTCCCCACGGCCCTCTCACGGTGCGGCCGTCGGCCGGGCAGGTTCCTGATGACCTCCAGCGAGCCGCCTGGGAGCTGGCACTGCCCGGCCGTGGAGAGCTCGGGCGGCGCCGTGGCCATGGTTGCATTGCACGAGCCGTTCGTGCTGGCGGCGTGAATTTCGGGGCGGCCACGAGGTGGGTGATGACAAGGGAGGGGGGATATCATGGTGGGGGCCCTGATATCTCCCCAGATTGCATGGTGCCTCTTCTCATTTCCACACGTCCCAGGCCCTCCCGTGCCGCGCACGTGCCGCCAGCTATCCCCCCTCTCGGACGCCCTCCTCTTGGCCCCCCCCCGGGAGGGGGAGGAGAATCGTTCTGCACCGGTGGGTCTGGGACGGTCGCGTATACATCAGGAGGGGAAAAAACACAGACACCATTAATCGTCGATTCCCCCGAAAATATGGGAAGATATGGGCAGTGGGGGGGAAGACAAAAACCCAGAAACTGTGGGATAATATGTTGAATCCTATTATTTGCGTCTAGTTATTTGTGTGTCCCTGGGCCCCTTCAATACTGTGTGTGGCTACCAGCCGAGAGCCTCGCGGGAGCGGCGAAACAGAACTCCGACAGTCAAGGAAGTCCACGCACTGCGATTGGTGGGGAATCGCCCGAGCTCCCGACCTCGCGGTAAGCTGCTTTCCCAAGCAAGCGCGCCGCCGAAATGGATCTGATGTCTACCTTCGAATTGCTTCGGCCAGACTGTCAGGGCCCCCTTTGTGTGCGGCAAAGATGCAGACCCCCTGGGGCTTACAACAGGAGGATCAGAACGCGGAGAGATGAGATGTGAGGATGATGAGAACGAAGGCGTTGAGACGGAGGAGTAGGAGGGTTGGGGCGTCGAGGAGGAGTACGAGGAGGTGAGCCGCATGATGAGGAGAGAGATCAGCACAACTCGGAGGACGAGGAAGCGAAGGACGGGTGGAGGAGGAGGAAGCAGTGGTAGGTGCGAGTGAGAATGATACAAGTGAAGAAAATGGGCTTGAAGGGGTGGTGGTGTTTTCCGCGGGTTGGCTCGCCTGCAAGCCGTCTAGGCTTTGCTGAGGACCTTAGGCCACAACCCAAGACGGATCCGATGCAAATATTCCGCCCCCGGTGCCGTCGCCTGGAATGAGCAAACTCTTGTGAGATGCGTAGCGCGCTTACTTGAGAAGGACCCGCAGACTCCACAGAACCATATTCCAAGCTGCGTGCTTGAGTTCATACAGTGAGACCCGTGCACCCAGCCTCCAGCTAAGGGAATCACATCTCCTACAGGTAGTCTGTGAAACTCCCCATTGAGATTAAAAGGCTCAAAACAACAGGACTCCTTCCAATTGGTGGCTCTGGCCTGTGGCCGTGCCAAAACAAATCTTACAGTTTAAACCCGAATCGTCAAGCTGGCGCTGCGTGACGAACGCGGGAGGTAGAAGGGGAGGAGGTTGAGGCCCAGCATGTTCCTTGACCCGTATCTCGGACGCCTTCACGGCGATGACAGCGCGTGCTACACATAGTAGGCGATGCCGTACAAGATACGCTCGAGGTTCAGTTTCCAGCACTTGGTATCGTAAATGTTTTGGTAGTCTAACTTCGGCTGCTGCAGCTGCGGCCACTTCATCAACAACTGTGTTGCCAATCGTCATCCACTCCCTGCTTGTCCGCTACAAAGATCCTCTCCAGTGAGATGCGAATGAACGGAACTGACTTGTTGGTGTTGCTTCGGCTCCCATGGGTAAGAAGCCCGCAACAACTCCATTGAGACCTCCTCTGTGCTACAGGTCATCCGATTGCGGTGCTGGCGTAGCTGTCCATGCCGTTGGGATGAGCCACGATGCCGAAAACAAGTCGTACTGCTCGTGCTGAGTACACGCTGTCGCTACTAGACATTCACTTTTTTCGTAAGCTGCCGATTCAGCATTCTTGCTGTACATCCATCACGTAGCCCCTGCTCACTGTTCTCGTGACCCGCTGCGAAGCTGGTCGCGAGCCCCAATGATGAAATAGAGCCAGTGAGTCGTCCCGACCTAACATCTACATCGGTCGTGAGCCCTGGCGACGAATGATACCTAGAAGGCTGTCCCGACCGGCCGTGGGTCCCAGGGACGTTCGTAGTGCATCGGGTGGTGCACGATCTCCTCGGTTTGGCCGCTCATGAGCTTCGCATCTCCCCCGGAATCGATGTTGAGCCAATTGATCAAGCTTCCTGGCTTGAGGCCACGCGCCTCCGACAGCTATGTTGAGGAGCAAGCCCGCTAGCCTGTGTCCGCCTGTCCGTACTGCCCACGGCTGCTTGAGATGCTTCATAGGAAACCAAGTGTCGTTACCTGCTCCAAAGCCTACAACGTCGTAGTGGGACTCGACTCGCTTCCAAACTGGTCATCCAGAAACTCTGCGAAATTATCGATTGCTGGGTTACCTGTGAAATTCTCATGGAAACTCCCACTTGAAATCACCTGGAGGCCCCCATGAAGATGTGGGCCCAGGAGATATCCATCCAACTCCTAGCAAGTACGTGAAAATGGTTGACATTGGTCCTCGCACGTGGCTGCTTCGGATTGCCTCTGGTACCTGCTCGAGCTTGGCCCTGACCTTAGGCCACGCTTTCACAACTCCTGCACGTAGATGCCGTTGGTCGCGCCTTTGCGGCAACCGCAACTCAAGCGTTCCTACCGCCACCTTCCCCGCAGGATCCAACGGAGGTGGTTTCGATACCTAGCAAGGTCGTCAAGCATCTTCCTCCAGACCGGGAATTGCAAGCTGCTCCCAAGTGTTTGCGATACGCTGTGAGATGATTTCCAAACACTCCATGTGGTTGGTATCCTCAGCTGCCTGCAGCTCGAGCCCCCTGCCTCTCCAGTCTCGACGTAAGATGTGCGCGCCTGCCACTCGAGTGCACGTGACTACCTTGTTGTACCCTCTGGTGTGCTTGAGATTCCATTTGGCCCGCTACTCTCTGGCGTGCCGTCAGCCTGCTCCAAGGTCAACTCCAAGTCACGACGTATGCCTCGAAGCCGCGATGATGCTCTGGGTCGGTTCGAACGGTATAGAAAATGCGTCGATCTGGTTGGGTGTTCTCGGTGATGCGCATTGAAGCACGTCACGGTGGAACACAGTTGATGATAATTCCAATATCAAATTTGTCGTCGCAAGTTTGAGCCAATACATTGTGTGATAATGCGAAGCGATATCGATGAGTCCATGCCCGTAGAAAATGTCGAGTGTCGAACACATTTCTTCGTCAGGCACTCTCCGAAAGGAATCCTGCAGGGATGAGTTGTCACGAACTGCGGTGCCCCACTGAGGTTCGGAAACTGCAGTCCAACGTCTGATCCACGGTTCTCTCGCCGGGCTCCAGATTCTGTCAATCACGGAAATCAGATCTATGACGAGGTCACCGAAAACCTAATTTACACAATGATTGGGAATTGGGCAGGCCAAGCAAGGATGTGTTCCGCAGCGTTCAGCAAGTCAGCCAACAGTTGCAGTGTTGGGCCGGGTAACCTTTGAAGGTCGCATGGCGTCATGGCGTCAGCCTATAGACGCCCAGGCCCGTCTCAGGCCTCATGGCCCCTAGGGCCTTCTTCATGTCACCGCGGGTGGGGTCGGGCAAACTCTCCGAGCCCTGAGTAGCATTACGAACCAATCCCCATGAATTGTCCAGACTAGAGTCAGGATCGTGTGCACAAGAGGACCAAAGGGTGTGCCACTTACGGCTTTCAAGTCAACGATATTTTCGGGGTGGAAAATGACGTTCTCGCCGTCGGTGGAGGTTTTCTGTAGCCTCGGGGGAAATTGCCGTTCTTGAATTCTCCGAGCGACTCCGAAACGGCCCGCCTCTGGCTCTTCCTAATAATCCTCTTGGAAGCCTCAGAGGGCCTCTCAAGAACAGGGTGATCGCACTCAGCAGCAGCCAGGAGTACGCGTAACCATTCAGCACTGGCAGGTTCCAAAACCTCACGTAGGACACGGAGGGCTTGGACTTGTCTTCAACCAGTCTAAGGCCTAAGGCATGCTCCTTCAAAACGTTTTCTCTTACTCCATTGCGCCCACAACGATGTCGGGCCAGGGAGCTTCGAATTGTGTGCAGTCTGGTCAACCATCATGCCACAATATCTTGGAGACGGGAGACACGTACGTAGAACCTCGCAGACGGTGGTTTGGCACCCAGGCACGGTGGCCATCGAACGGCCTAACCTCTGTTGTTCGCTACGATCTTGGTAGATGAGACGAGAAGGGAGAAACCATCAGGACGAGCAGGAGAATAAGAAAGACATTATGGCGGTGAGGTAGGGGGAGAAGTAGCATGGAGGGGGAGGAGTCGAAGAGGAGGAGGTGCAGGAAGGCGAGGAAGAGGAGGGCGAGGCGTGAGGAGTGTGGAGTGAGGAGCGCCGCGTGAGCAGGGCAGGAGGAGGCACCTGGACTCCCCAGTGCCCGCCGGTTTTTTCGGTGCTCTGCAGTGGCCGGGGATGTGCATCCCTATGCACATAGGCACGGTAGGTTCGCGTCGTGTCGACCGGCGGCGACCCCGCCGCCGACGTTCAACGCCAAGGGGGGCGCCGTGGCGAGGGCGGCGCGGCGGAGAGTTTGGCGGCCCCGGCGGCCTGGGGCGCGCCTGGGCCCGCTTATCACTTGCTTGCCCGCTGAGGGCATCTCGGCCTCCGTGGAATGTTGAACGTCGCCAGCGACCCCGAATCGATCGCTGTCGAACGATGTGACGCTTCGGAAGTTGCCAATCGTTCCAGTATGGGCCTCCTGGATGGGGTCCGAGTAGATAGGGCTCGGAGGATCGCGCCGCATCGCCGTGGCATCGCCGACCGCGACGATGCATCGCCGGTGCCGATGCGTCGCCGATGTATCGGCGGTGCGGCGCGACCCTCCGACCCCATCTACTCCGACCCCATCTAGGAGGCCACTATCAATTATCAAGGTTGAACGATTCCCGCAGTGTCTGGAACCAACGCTGTGGTCGTCACGACACGAACCCGCGGTGGCCGCGCTTTCTCCCAGCGCGCCGCCGAGGGCGCGCGAGTAGTGCTTGGGCCGTTCGCCGGCGGCCAGGCGAGGGAGTCGCCTCGCCACCGGCGGGCGCTGCAGCTTTTTTTTCGGATCCCCTTCTCCGTCCGGGGATGGGGGCGTGGCATCGCTCGGACGCGTGCAGTTTTCCTCGGCGAAAAATGTACCCACGACATCGAAAACTGCACGGGGGATGAGCTTCCGAGCGATGGCCAGGGGGGAGGGGGAACACGAGGTAGGGCAGGAATCGGGCGGGGCTAGGTCGGGGTCAAGTCCGTTTCTGAGCGTTCCGGAACGCCCTCAGAGCGTTCCCGAACGCTCTGAGGAGGCCGCGGCACCCGAGACATTCTTTCGAAGCCGCCGCATCTCAGCGACTCTCGATTGCATCCGCACCCGAATTTATCCTCGTCAAGGCTTCGTCTTAAGGAAGGCGAGGAGAAGGATGAGGAGCAAGAGAAAAGGGAGGAGGAGGGTGAGCAGGAGGGAGGAGGAAGAGGAAGGACAGGGAGGACGAGGTGGACGAAGAAGGAAGAGGAGGACGAGGAGGAGTTCGACGAGGACGCGGGAGGATGATGAGGATGGCGTGAGGAGGCGGGATGAGAGAATAGGTGGAGGAGGACGAGGAGGAGGAGAAGGAGGAGTTGAAGGAGGAGGACGAGGAGGAGGAGGACGAGGACGAGGATGAGGAGGTTGTGGTGATGCTGCTGCTGATGGTGATGATGATGGTGGTAGTGGTGGTGATGGTGATGATGACGGTGATGCTACTGATGATGATGTTGAGGATGATGATGATGTTGTTGATGATGATGTTGACGGTGTTGCTGATGTGGTTGCTGATGATGAGGGTAATGGTGATGATGATGATGATGATGATGATGATGATGATGATGATGATGGGGGTGATGATGATGATGATTATGTTGATGCTGACGATGATGATGGTGATGCTGATGGTGGTGATGATGAAGATGATCATGATGATGATTTATTGCCACGACAACGACGATGGTGATGGTGATGGTGATGGTGATAGTGATGGTGATGGTGATGGTGATGGTGATGGTGATGGTGATGGTGATGATGATGACGATGCTGATGCTGATGGTGATTGTGATGATGGCGATGATGATGGCGATGATGGTGATGGTGATGATGATGGGTCATGATGATGATCGTGAGGATGATCTGTGTCACGACAACGACGATGGTGATGGTGATGGTGATGGTGATGATGGGGTTGAGGGTGGTGGTGATGACGATGATGATGCTGATGGTAGTGATGATGATGATGACGATGCTGATGGTGATGATGATGAGGATGGCGATGACGATGCTGCTGTTGATGATGTTGGTTATGTCGATGGCAATGCCAATGATGACAATGATGATGATGCTGATGTTGCTGATGATATTGATAGTCTGATGGTGACGGCGATGATCCTCAGCATGATGATTACCAATGATGATGACGTTGAAAAGTCTGATGATGATGATCATGGTAACGTAACCCCACTTCGAAGGGGCCCAGACGTGTTGGAGGAGCAAGCGCCCCAAACAACCACCTCTGTCCTGAGGGCTGGTTGGATTCACTTACACCAAGGTGGAGAGGCCACCTCTTGGCTCAGTCGCAGACGGGCATTCTCTCCATAATGGCCAAGAAGTTGGGAGGCGTCAGGTCGGCCCGCCGAGCTCAAGGCCACATCCGGAAGGGTCTTGCTCGACCTTCTCTACGAGCCCGCCCTCGCCCCCCATCTCCTCTTCCCAGTCGAGAGAGGGAGGGGGGAGGAAGAGGAGGCACGGGTGACGCGGAGGGAGGAGTCTAGCTCTTCCTTTCAACTCCGCACGGCCGTTTCGTGCATGGTGGTGGTCGGCTGAGGGCAGTCCCTGGCTCTCTGAAGCACAGGCTCTGGGAGGGGGTCGAGCGCTACAGCGGCGGTGGACTGCTCATCCGCACTCCTAGTCGTCTCCTCCGCAAGTAGTCAAGGGCGCCCTCGAGGGCGCGAAGTTATTCGCGCTTCGCGCTTCGCGGTCCTCGTTCCTTCTCCCCCTCCTCCTCGTCCTCCTCTTCTCCCTCTGGGGGGGCGGCGCGAGAGCGCGAAGTTATTCGCGCTTCGCGCTTCGCGGAGCGCGAAGCGCGAAGTTGGGAGCCCTAGCTGAAGCACGGGCTCTGGGAGGGGGTCGAGCGCCGCAGCGGCGGTGGACTGCTCATCCGCACTCCTAGTCGTCTCCTCCGCAAGTAGTGCGCCCCCGTCGTTTCTGTCGACTCCGCCCGTCGATCTTGAAAATGTCCTCCTGTACTCATTGGGGGCGGTCGCCTCCGGATCTCCGCCATGTCCTTCGGGCACGGGTTTGCCTCGGAGGATGGACTCAGACTGCTGAGCACCAGCTTTTCACTGCAGAGCACTCACAGCTGTTCCTCGGCCACACTCGTGAGGTGCAACAGAGCGGCCGCCTCCGCGAGTGCGCTCAGCCTGTCGCAGGCCAGGAGCTGTGCCCGAGAGGTTCCGTCCGCGACCCGTGGCGAGCTGCGCTGCGCGGCCCGCGCGGGCCACGAAAGGACGTTGCTTACACCTGCGTGCCCCCCACCGCTTGCAAACCCCGTGCCCTGTGCCCCAGCCGCGCCGATGATGCAGGCTTAAGTCGGGCCTGTCCCCCTACAGGGGGATTTTCGACGAAAAATAAAAATGCCCCCAAAATAACAAAACAATAGTCCAAACATAGTCTGGGGACTATTTTTTGAGTAGTTTTTTTTTTGTCTTACCTTTTTGAAGTACTTTTTGGGGTACTGTGAATTTTTCGTCGGAAATCCCCCTGTGAGGCTGACACGCCCGACATAAATGCGGGCCCCGTGCCCCGGCCGCGCCGACGCTGCAGCGGCCGCTCGCCCCCCGGGAGGCGGCGGCGCCGCCCCGCACGCCGAGGGCGCGGCGCCCTGGGCTGCGCGACCCTGCCGCGGGCGGCCTGCCCACCGCCCGCCGGGGGGCGCCGTGGCGAGGGCGGCGCGGCGGAGGTCGGCGGCGAGCAGAACCTTTCGATGCTCTACTTTTTTTGTTTTGTTTTTTTGTTGTTTTTTATTTATTTATTTTTTTACAGCCGCAGGCGGAAGCGCCAGCGGCGGAAGGTCGCGAACGGGCCGCGGACGCGACTAAATTACCTAACGCGCGCAGGGCCGCGGATCAGGCGGGTTTCGATGCTCCACGCGGAGCGCCAAAAGTTTATGCTTACGCCGTGCCCCGGTCTCGCACAGACGCTCGTGCGGACTGCCTCTGCCGCGCCGCGACGCAAAGCAACAAAAGAACGATCGAGTGCCGAGGCTTCGGCCAGCAGCTCGGGCTCGCCTCCCTCCGTGGTTGGCGACAGTCGGCCTCGAGCGAGGGGGGGAAGTGAGAAGGAGAAGGCCTTCTCAGAAGGCTCGGAAGTCCCACGGCCTTCTGAGAAGTGTTCTGAGCCTTCCCCGAGGACAGGAAGTGTTTCTCAGAAGGCGCAGGGGCTTCCGAGAAGTCCCGCCGCCTTCTGGGAAAGGCCTTTTCCTCCTCATTTCCCCCCCTCGCTCGCCGCCCAGGAGGGCCTGGCGGCTCCAGCGGCCTGGGGCGCGCCTGGGCCCGCTTACACTTGCTTGCCCGCTGAGGGCATCTCGGCCTCCGTGGAACGTTGAGCGTTGAGCGTCGCCAGCGGCCCCGAATCGATCGATGTTGGGCGATGTGACGCTTCGGAAATTGCCAGCTGTTCCAGTGTGGGCCTCCTGGATGGAGTCCGAGTAGATGGGGCTCGGAGGATCGCGCCGCATCGTCGATACATCGCGGGTGCGGCTCGATGTGGAGCCCGATGTTCTCCACGCCGGCGTCGCCGATGCATCGCCGATGTCGCCGATGCGTCGGCGATGTACCGCCGATGCATCGGCGATGCGGCGCGATCCTCCTACCACATCTGCTCCGATCCCATCTGGGAGGCCTCTGCGGTGGCGCCAGCGAGCGGCGGCGGTAGCACCCCGGCGATCCAGTTCGTCTTCGAGGCCGAGCGCCTGCACGTCTCGCGGGGCCTGCGTAACTCGGGGGGCTCCGCCGCCTCGCCGTCGACGTGGGGCGCCCTGGGGGCCCGCGCTGGCGCGCGATGGCAGCGGCCGTCCATCACCGCTCGCGTCGGCGTTCGCGACGCATTTTGGACCCTCTGCCCTGCGGGGCCGTCTTCCGTGCGCCACATGTCACGAAGGGAGAAAAAACACAGACACAGTTCATCGTCGAACCCGGGAAAGCATGGGAAAATAGGGGCAGTGGGGGTTAAGACGAAAACCCCGAAGATATGGGAAAACGTGGGGGAATCCTGTCATTTGTCGGAGGCCCAGAGGTTGACATCAACACCAATCTCGGCGATGCGCCTCCACCGAGGAAAGATGATCCCGATCTCGGTGATGGTGGTAATACTTGGGCTTCCCAGGTGGCCGAAGTGTTTCCACCAACACCAACACCTAGGCTCACTCTCCCCTGGCAGAGGCAGCCCTCGGCATTGGTGTTGGCGCCCATTTCTAAGCCCCCAAATTTGCGTGTATCCACTCGTGTGCCCTCGGGCCCCTTTTGGAGCGTGGCGGGCGCACGGCGCGGGGAGGCTCTCGCTCGCGCTCGCCAGGGGGCCACCTCTCGCCGTGCCGGCTCCCGCCGCCCTCCTCGCCCTGGCCGTCCTGCGAGGCCGCGGGCGCCTCGCCGGCGGAGGCCGAGCACCTCTCGAAGGCGAAAATCTGCACGAACGGATTTTTCGCCTTCGAGCGAAAGAAGAATGCACGAAAGAATTGTTCGTCTCCGAGAGAACGAAGAGGAAGAATCTGCACGATGAAACATCTGCACGAAAGAATGGGCACAATGCCCAACAGCGGATCCTGTTAGACAGACACGATTAAGCAGACACGATCAATAGATAAACGCATCGATTAAGACACATAGAGGGGGAGAATAGCAGGAGGGGGTAAAACACACAGATTGAACACACAGACGCGATGAATCGTCGATTCCCCAGAAAGGATGGGGAAATATTGGGAAAATATGGGATTCCCCAAAAAGGATGGCACCTCTCGAAGAAGAAAAATCTGCACGAACGAAATGGGCACAGAAAGAATGGGTACAATGCCCAACAGCGGATCTGGTTCATTCTGAACAGGACTCGCTGTCCACGCCGCCGCGGCCTGTGTCCATTCGAGACAGAAGGCCGCCTGCCCAACAGCGGCCGCTGTTGGTTTGGGACAGCATCTGCTGTTGGGTATTGTGCCCATTATTTCCGTACTTATCTCGGGCGTCCAAACAAAAAAAACAGGAGGGGAAAAAACACAGATTAAACACAGACGCGATGAATCGTCGATTCCCCAGAAAAGATGGGCAAAGATGGGAAGTGGGGGGGAAGACAAAAACCCAGAAAATATGGGAAAACATGGGGCATCCTAATGTTTTTGTCTCTTTACGAGTGCGTCCCAGGGCCCCTTCAAAAGTGCCATAAACATAATGTGTTGGCGCTCCGCGTGGGTTTCCTGGATCCGCGTTGTGGCCTCTCGGTGGCGCCTCCGTCGCCGCCCCTGGCGCGTTTCGCACGCCAGGGAGGGGGGTCAGCGCAGATCGAAGACATCCGCGCGGGGCGCCAGAAGTTTGTGTTTATGTCGTTTGTTCTTTATCTAATTTCTGTCCTCCACTCGGCGGCGAGAGAGGGGGGGAAATTACAAGGGCGGGCCTTCTCAGAACGCTCTGAAGTCCCCCGGGCCTTCTGAGAAGTGTTCGACGCCTTCCCGGAAGATACAAGAAACCTCTCCGAAGGCGAGGGGTTCTGAAAAAGTCCCGCCGCCTCGTGAGAAGGCCTTCTCCTTCTCACTTCCCCCCTCGCCCGCCGCCGTTCCACGTCAGGCTTGTGATCATGAGAGGCTCACGTTCGCTGGCCCAGCAGAGGCACGTCCGGAGAGTCTGCCTCCATGGTTGTTCCTCCTCAGGTGTACCATGATATCGATACTGGGCTACGGAGTTTCCTGACACGTCTGATCGCTGCAATCAATGTTCAGTTTAGCCTCCACTGACGGCACAACATGTCAATAGTTCTCCTTGCCATCGAGGGAGACGGTGCTTCGCACTCCTGGTGTCGCAGTAACCGGGTTTGTCGTTACCCCCCATGCAGGCTGGCGGATGCTGAGGGCGAATTTTTCTACATCAGTGACGGCACATACCAGTACCCGCGCACCCGCGGTCTGGATGCTGGGGCGCGACCCCGTGGCGGGGCATCCGCGGGAGCAAAAAACGCCTTGTGTCCGCAGGGTCGCGGCCCTGTGGCCCGGCCCGCGAGGCCGCAGATATGGATGCGTTTTTCGCCCACCGTGCTAGTTGCTGATGACGGTGATGATCAGGTGGAGGAGGCAGAGGAGGCGAAGGCGTAGGTGGAGGTGAGGGGGAGAAAAGTGTGGATGAGGAGGTCAACAGGTGGCTGGCTTTTCGGGCTGGGTGCGCCAGAGTAGAATTAGGATGTTCCGCCGGCGGCCAGGCCTGCGGAGGCGCCCCTGCCGCCAGCGAGAGAGCCGCGGCCCACCTTCTTGCTTGGTCGATCCCGTGGCACGTTGCAGGTTGGAGGGAGGAGGAGGAGGAGGACGAGGAGGAAAGGAGGAGGAATGATGATGATGATGATGATGATGATGATGATGATGATGATGATGATGATGATGATGATGATGATGATGATGATGATGATGATGATGATGATGATGATGATGAAAATGATGATGAAAATGATGATGATGATGATGATAATGAAAATGATCATGATCATCATCATCATCATCATCATCATCATCATCACCATCATCATCATCATCATCAGCATCACCATCATCATGATGATAGATACTGATGATCATCATGATGCTGATAGTTGGGATGCGGCTGATGATGATGATGGTGGTGATGGTGATGATGATGATGCTGATGCTGATGCTGGTGATGAAGATGATGATGCTGATGCTGATGCTGATGCTAATGCTGCTAGTGATGATGATGATTATGGTGATGGTGATGGTGATGATGATGATGGCGATGATGATGATGGTGGTGATGATGATGATGCTGATGATACTGAGGAGGATGAGTATGATGATATGCTGCTGATGATGATGATGATGAGGAGGAGGAGGAGGAGGAGGAGGAGGAGGAGGAGGAGGAGGAGGAGGAGGAGGAGGAGGAGGAGGAGGAGGAGGAGGAGGAGGAGGAGGAGGAGGGGGACGGGGAGGAGGAGAGGGGGAGGGGGAAGAGGAGGAGGCGGAGGCGGAGGAGGAGGGGG
>CAUYUJ010015467.1:122695-150195 GCA_963575745.1 Prorocentrum cordatum
CTCGACCTTCTTGAGCTGTGAAAGTCCGAGGTCACGTCCAAGGAAAAGTACATCATCGAACTCCGCGAGCAGCTGGCCGATCAGGACCGTCGTCACAAGGACCTTGTCACGCAGCTGCATGCGGAAGCCTGCCCCAGTCCGGAATCTGAGGTGGTTCCTTCTCTGCGCCTTCGTGACCTGGTCGACGGGAAGGATGCCATCAACTTCGACTACGGCGACATTTTCGCTGACGTTGAGGAGTTCGAGCTGTCCACCGAGGACCGCGAAGCCCTCGGCGCCCGCAAGAAAGAGCTCGAGGACGGGCTCAAGGCACTCGCGAAGAATCTCTTCGGGGAGGCCATCAGCAAGCTCGACGCCATCAAGAAGGCCCATCTTGAGCACGTGGGCAGCCTCCAGAAAAAGCGCAAGGTGGGCGAGGCAGCGGAGGTTGCCGGCGATGGTGAAGGCGACGCCCCAGCCGCAACAGGAGGAGCTGCAGGTTTGACAGCGACTGGAGGATTTCGGGCACCTGGTCCAGCAGCCGAGCCAGAAGCAGCCCCAGCGCCGGCGGCAGCAGGCTCGGGCGAGGACGTCCGCACGCGCGCTGGCAGGGGGCGGCTTGGCTCGCCCCCCCCCCCCCCCCCCCCCGCAGGCGCGCTAGCTTGCGGGGGGCGTCGTCGGCAGCATCTTCATTGTCAAAGGGCCCCCAGGTTCTTTCCTCAGCGTCGCCAGCTGCGGCACCACCTGGAGCCCCTCCCTTCTGTGCGCCTGCTTCTGTCTCACCGCCAGCGTCTGCGCAGGCCTCTCCTCATCAGGCCCCCGGGCCCCATGTCAGCTCCAGAAACGAGTTTTTAAGAGCACCCCCCAAGCCCGAGCCCGAAGTTTTTTCATTGTCAGTAGATTCTGTCAACTGCACGGCCTGGTCATCCGTCAAGTCTTGGTTGCTTACTACATGTTCCTCTGTGGCACTCGTCCAAGAACACAGGCTAGGGGACAAAGAATCGCTCGACGAGGCTTCCAAATGGGCTCTGGATAATGGGTGGAAGGGGTCGTTCTTGAGTGCTCTCCGGACCTCGGAAGGGGGGCTTTTCAGGGAGGGGGGCTGTCTTGGCTCGGTCATCCCTGGGACTCCACGCCCCCCCTGAAGGCCACGTAGTTTCGGACTCCCGGGCTGTTCAAGGATACGTGCATGTCCCTGGAGGTGACACCGTGCTGATGAGCAGCGTTTACTTGTACGATTCCGAAGATTTGAGCGAGCGCAACTTGCAGTTGCTGGCCAGCGTTGGCAGCAGCATCGGGCTTACCCAGTGCCCGTACTTGATAGGAGGGGACTTCAATATGGAACCCACGGTTTTGAAGGATAGTATGTTCGCCACCCACCTCACCGCCAACATCGTGTCCCCAGACGTTCCTGGAACCTGTGTTAGCAGCGGGGGAGGTTTGCGAGTTTTGGACTATCTCGCGGTTTCTGCAGGCCTCAGCAAGGCCATCTCTAGCATCGACATTGCCCACAACTCGGACATCAAGACACACTGCCCCGTCACCTTGAGGTTCCATCCTCACTTGTCGGACCTCTACGCACTTACTTTCGCCAAGATTCCGAAGATAGACGTCGACGCGCCGATCGGTCCTCAGTCAGCGCCGCCTGATGCGTCCGAAGCTCTCGACTGTGCTCAATATGGCTTTCAGCTCGTTCGCGATCGAGCTCGTCGCAGTGATATGCAGCGCCATTTGGATACTCTCTACCACCTTTGGGCAGACTTGGCAGAGGTGGAGCTTGCAGCCAGTCGGCACCAAGAGTTTCGAGGCCAGGGGCTTCGCGGCAAGCCTCCCCGGCTGATCTGGACGCAGGTCTTTGGGCGAGAGAGCGCGGCTTGGCAGATTCGGCAGCCTGGCCTCTATGCGTTCAGATGGCTGGAGAGGTCATTTCGCGCTGTGCTGGCTGCTGCTGCGCAGGACTATCCCGGCAGCGGCATCGCTTCATTCGTCGGGGCGTTGCGGCAGCCACCGGCCCCCGTCAGGGACCATTTGCACGAGTTCCAGGACATCGTTGATATGGTTCAGACTTTCTTAGAACGTTTTCCTGGAAATGATTTGGATTTGGATGCTGGAGCGGTTATTCTTGAGCGTTTGGAGGTCGGGCTCACGGAGTACGCGATCAAGTCCAGGGAGGAATCCAGGAAGTCTTGGAGAGCATGGCTGCTCGACGGCGTCGATCGTGGAGGCCGCCGCGCACATAATTGGACCAAGGAGCAGAAGCCGTGGCGGCCTACCACGACGCTTTCAGCCCATGGTCAAGTTGTTTCAGATCCTTGCTCACTTTTGGCATCTGAGGCTGCCAAGTTCGCTGGGTCGTGGGAGATCAAGGGCACTCGGGGGCCCGAAGGCCCAGTGGAGTATCTGGAGCTCCTGGAGCCCATCACCCCCGACAGGCTCCGCGAGGTGTCCAGGTCGCACAGCAAGTTCTCAGCGACCAGCTTAGATGGATTCCACTGCCGTCATTTCGACTCGCTGTCCGAGCCCTTGCTGCTGGTGCTCTCCTCCCTGCTCGCGCTGATGGAGTGCTCTTCTATCTTGTCCAGGCAGATTCAGATCGCGCTCTTTTTCTGCTTGGTAAACCGGCAGGCGGCTTCCGGCCGATAGGCCTCTTTAGCGCGGTCTACCGAGTCTGGGGGCGAGCGAGGCGCCCTCGTGCAGTCTCTTGGGAATCTGCACACCCTCGTGCTTACTTAGCTGATTCAGCATTTTGTGGCGCCAGCGACGTCGTCTGGCGTCAGGCCGTGCGAAACGAGCTCGGAGTCCGTAGAGGTGCCACAGCTGTTAGTGTACTTTGGGACTTGCACAAGTTCTACGAACGAATCCGTCTGGACGTCCTCTTAGACAGAGCTGAATTCCTGGGATTCCCGAAAGCCTTGGTTCGACTTGCGGTCCGTGCTTACCGAGGCCCTAAATTCGTCACACTTTCGAACATGGTGGACGGGCCACACTTTGCACAGCTAGGTGTGATAGCTGGCTGCTCATATGCCACTACATTTCTACGCATCTACCTCATTCCCGCCTTGGACACCTTATCCCTCCCTCGTTGTATCTACCTCACGGTATATATTGACGACTATGGTCTTTCAGGGACGGGGTCGGAACGTACCATCACAGAGGACATCAAGGATGCAGCGGCCCAGCTAGGCGACATCATCCGCAACGAGTTGCATAGTTCAATTTCAGAGGACAAGGCTGCCGTCATCAGCTGGTCCACCAAGGTGGGGGACCATGTGCGCTCATTCTTCGGCGGCTTCGGAGGGACCTCCAATTTTGCCGTCAACCTCGGCGTGGACGACACCGCCGGCAGGCCCCGCAGGCCCCCGAAAAGGAGTGCAACATTTAAGGAAAGGCAGCGCACCTTCCAAGTTCGTGCTAAACGTATTCGGCGCGCCAGAGATGTTCTGGGACGCCACGCCAAGAACATCTTCGTTTCAGGAGGCATGTCAGCAGCTACCTTCGGCAGCGAAATCCACGGAATCTCAGATTTCGAGCTGGGAATATTCGGAGGGCCTTTGGACGATGCGTCAAACCTTCAGCTGGCTCCCGGTCCCTCACGGCGGTGACGATCCTGGAGAACGATCCCTATTGGTACCCACATGTTGCCCCAGTGGTTCGCTACTCGAAGGAAGTATGGACCAACCAGCTTCGTGAGTTCGATTTCTCGGTGCCGTTTGCGCAGTTGCGGGAGGCGTGGGCTTCTGCGTTCGCTGCGGCGAGCCCTTCCTGGAAATCCTGCTCCGGCCCAGTGATGGCCATGCGGTTATCATTACTTCGGATTGGTTGGCATATGACAGATTTTGTGACTCTTGTTTCAGATATGGATGTCCGTATAAGCTGAACGACGACCTCCCCGAAATTAGTTAAGAAATTGCTCCATGAGGGCGCCATTCGTGAACTCCAGAGATCAGCAGGGGCCAAGCTAGGATTCCAGGACAGGGCGTGCTTCGACGTTGTCGGCTCGGTGCTGCGCAGCAAGAAGTACAGCCCGCACGCCAAGGGCTGTGTCAAGGCCTTATGCAGCGATGCGATCTGGCCGAGAGTGCGCGCCGCCGAGGCCGGATACCAGCTCAGCAGCGTGCTCTGCCCGCTGTGCCGGGATGCTCTTGATACGATCTTTCACAGGCTGTGGCAGTGTGAAGTTGTTGCGGCTGAGCGTAGTGAAACGGCCCCACAGGATGTGATCGATTCTGCCCTTGCGGTCGATCAGAACAGCGACGACTTCCAATTATACACTAAGGCCATTTTCCCCCACCCAGGCGATCAGCTTCCAGGACCAGTAAAGGACGGTGGCATCCAGGTTACACGGGCTGACGACCCGGACTCGACCAGTACTGAGATCCAGGGCCATGTATTGTTTGACGGCTCTGCTTTCAAATCTTCGATTTCGGAGCTTGACAGGGCTGGGTGGGGGCTAGCAGTTTTAGACGATGACGGCAAGCATCTGGTTTCGATTTCTGGCCCTATATGGGCTGAGTTTCCGCAGACCTCCCAGGCCGGAGAGTACGGGGCTTTGTCCGCGGGCAACGAAATCCTTGCGGGGCCCTCCCAGGGATACAGTGACTGCCTGAATGTAGTGAAAGCTTTCGCTCTCCCGCCAGTCGTCCAGACTTCTTACCGACGGCCACATGCGGGAATGTTCCTGCGTATGCGCAGCACTTTGTTTCAAACCGTTCATAAGGTAAAAGGTCACCAGGTTGAGAGCGATGATTTAACTTATTTTCAGCGGTTTTGTAAGGCAGGCAATAATGCCGCCGACGCCGCGGCCAAGAGAGGCGCAGCTGCCCACCCTCGTGCGTCCGATGAACAGTGGCAGCTTGTCTCCAGGCGCGTGAAGATAGCTCAGCATGTCTGTAAACTCGCTCACACGCTGATGCCGCTGTGGCCTCGGTTGAATTTAGACGGTGTTGGGCGTGCGCCCAACCCGTCTCCCCCTCCGAAGGCCGTTTCCTCGCACCCGCATGCTTGGATTTGGTTTGGATCTTTTTGGAGGTGCCAGAATTGTTTTCGCTTTAAAAGGCAGGTGAGTAGGCCGCCTGACTCTGGGTGTTCTGGCAAGCTCCCGCCTGTGGCCTTGACGCTTCAGGATCGAGGGCATAAAATGGTTGCCCTTTTATGTTCCAACTCCACGATGCTGTATGTTTGTACTCGCTGTTATGGGTACACCAGTGGAGGCCAATTCAAAAACTCAGGAAACAGCGCACTCCTGAGGTCCCAGGGCGCCTGTCTAAGTCCGCTGCTGCTGTGGTGAGCTTTCAAGCGAGGCCTTCACCCCAAAACTGCTGGTGTCACCTGCGAGTTTTTCAATCCCGAGGCGGTTGAGTCTGAGTCCTCTCTCCAGGAAGTCGCCGCACAGAGGCAATAGATGCCCAGGCTGATGCTGGTAGACGGTCTGGATCAGACTAGCTTGCTCTAATATTCTCCCTGTGGTTTCATCTGCAGGCACCCGTCTTTATACATATATATATATATACTCCTCCTCCTCCTCCATCCTCCATCCTCCATCCTCCATCCTCCATCCTCCTTCCTCCTCCTCCTGCTCCTGCTCCTCCTCCTCCTCCTCCTCCGCCTCCTCCTCCTCTTCCTCCTGCTCCTCCTCCTCCTACTCCTCCTCCTCCTCCTCCTCCTCCTCCTCCTCCTCCTCCTCCTCCCTGTCCTCCTCCTCCTCCTCCGCCTCCTCCTCCGCCTCCTCCTCCGCCTCCCCCCCTGTCGCCCCCGCCTTCCCGCCTTTCCCTGCCTCCTCCTTTCTTCCTCCCCCCCTCCTCGGGCGGTGCGCCGCTGCGCCGGCGCCCGACAGGCCGTCACCGCGGTGCAGCAGCAGGCGTCGTCCGACCGGGCAGAGGCCGAGGCGAGGGCCCGGAGGAGGGAGGGGGCAGGAGGAGGGTGGGGGAGGGAGGGAGGGACGGGGACCAGGATGGAGAGGGGAGGAATATGAGGAGTTGGTTTACTGGTGTGTTGGTTGATTGGTGCATGAAGGTGGAGGTACGTTTGGACCCCTCCCTGCAGCCGTCTTCGTTGGCCGAGGGGCTGCAGGGAGGTCCTCGGCCCCCTCCGTTGGCTATTGATGCCGTGAAGTATTGGTGTATTGGTGTATTGGTGGGAGAGGGCGACCCCAGCGGCCCCTATGATGGCAGCCGCAGGGGGTGTGAGGCCTATGGTGGTCCTCACTGGTGAAGCCTATGATGGTCCTCACCGGGGTGGGGGTGGGGGAAGAAGGCAGAAACTCGAAGCGGATGTCCGGCAGCAACGTCCTGGGGGGATACCTGAAAAAGAGGACTTAAAAACAACGTCTGTCCTCCGCCTATGTTCTAGAGGAGCCCCGTTCAAAAAGCAGAGGCAAAGAGAGAGAGGGAGAGAGAAGAGAGCGAGGGAGAGAGGGAGAGGGAGAGAGAGGGAGAGAGGGAGAGAGAGAGAGAGAGAGAGGCAGAGACGAGGACAAATGTGCACGCCTCGGGGGGGGGTCGGCCCCCGGACCTGGAAGATACGAAATACACAGATTTCGTATCACAAGGTAGCTGGCAGCGAAGCTGCATCATGACACCCCGGGAGCGTGCAGCGGCAGGGAAGCACCACCTGGAGTGCGAAAGCAAAACATGGTGACGTTAAACCGGCCGAAGTCCGGTGACCAGAGGAGGCCCCCAGAGGCCGACAAGGGTCACAGGCCGGAGGTATCCACAACCTGTACCCCCGCGGGTGCGATTCATTTTTTCCGCCAGCACTGATGGACCGGTACACCCAAAGGCACGGAGATTCGACAGCGGACAGGCCGGTACACCCAAAAACAATGGATTGATCGCTACACCCAAAGGCACTTATTGGCTTTATACCCGCAGGGGCATGCACCCATAACCCACGACACACACCACACAGATACACACACACACACACGCACGCACGCACGCACGCACGCACGCCGCACGCACGCACGCACGCACGCACGCACGCACACACACACGACCACCCCCCCGGGGGCACACGACGAAAAAGACACAGCAAGAAGAGGACGCCTCGAACCTCGGTGCTGCGGCCAAAGTCCTGTCAGGGGCACCTGAAACGGGAAACCTGAAAGAGGAAAGCGGCCTGACCGGGGGACCCGAAGCCGAAGCAAAGCGACAGGGGGGGACGATCCAAGGCGGCCCCTGGACAGCTCTCGGCGAGGGCCGCTGCTCTGGACGTGTAGATTGGACGGCGGCTATACCCATCCTTAGAGAAAGGCGGGGGGGGGGAGAGGAGGAGGGGAGTAGGCCCAGCCGCGCACCTGCGCCCCAAGTGGCAGACGGAGGTGGCTGGGAGGGTTTTACATACCCATCCTTGGAGAGCTCGGTTAAAGGGCGGGGAGCGGGAACGACCTCATGAGTGACGCCGCGGCGGCACATGTGACGTCGCGGCGGCACGGGTCGAACCGTCACCCTTGGTGTACTGGTGTACTGGGTTGGCAACTGACGCCACAGAGTATTAGATTATTGACATTGACAGGCACCGTCACCCGGCAGGGGATAAATCCCGTTCACGGCCCCATGGAGGAATATGAGGAGTTGGTTTACTGGTGTGTTGGTTGATTGGTGCATGAAGGTGGAGGTACGTTTGGACCCCTCCCTGCAGCCGTCTTCGTTGGCCGAGGGGCTGCAGGGAGGTCCTCGGCCCCCTCCATTGGCTATTGACGCCGTGAAGTATTGGCGTATTGGTGTATTGGTGGGAGAGGGCGACCCCAGCGGCCCCTATGATGGCAGCCGCAGGGGGTGTGAGGCCTATGGTGGTCCTCACTGGTGAAGCCTATGATGGTCCTCACCAGGGTGGGGGTGGGGGAAGAAGGCAGAAAGTCGAAGCGGATGTCCGGCAGCAACGTCCTGGGGGGATACCTGAAAAAGGGGACTGAAACACAACGTCTGTCCTCCGCCTATGTTCTAGAGGAGCCCCATTCAAAAAGCAGAGGCAAAGAGAGAGAGAGGGAGAGAGAAGAGAGAGAGGGAGAGAGGGAGAGGGAGAGAGAGGGAGAGAGGGAGAGAGAGAGAGGCAGAGACGAGGACAAATGTGCACGCCTCGGGGGGGGGTCGGCCCCCGGACCCGGAAGATACGAAATACACAGATTTTGTATCACAAGGTAGCTGGCAGCGAAGCTGCATCATGACACCCCGGGAGCGTGCAGCGGCAGGGAAGCACCACCTGGAGTGCGAGGGAAGGAGGGAGAGAGGGAGATGTAGGAGGGAGAGAGGGATGGAGGAGGGAGAGAGGGATGGAGGGAGGGAGGGAAGGAGGGGAGGAAGGGAGGGAGGGAGGGGAGGAAAAAAGGGGGAGGGGGAGGGGAGGGGGAGGGGAGGGGAGGAGGAGGGAGGAGGAGGGGAGGAGGAGGAGGAGGAGGAGGAGGAGGAGGAGGAGGAGGAGGAGGAGGAGGTGGAGGAGTAGGAGAGGAGGAGGAAGAGGAGGAGGAGGAAGGAGGAGGAGGAGGAGGAAGGGAGGGAGGGAGGGGAGGAAAAAGGAGGGAGAGGGGAGGGGAGGGGAGGGGGTAGGGGGAGGGGGAGGGGGAGGTGGAGGAGGAGGAGGAGGAGGAGGAGGAGGAGGAGGAGGAGGAGGAGGAGGAGGAGGAGGAGGAGCAGGGGGAGGAGGAGGAGGATGGAGGATGGAGGATGGAGGATGGAGGATGGAGGATGGAGGATGGAGGATGGAGGATGGAGGAAGGAGGATGGAGGATGGAGGATGGAGGATGGAGGATGGAGGATGGAGGATTGAGGATGGAGGAAGGAGGAGGAGGAGGATGAGGAGGAGGAGGACCAGTGCAAACCCAAGGCTCATCAACGATATCGCAACAAACGCTCTCTCCAAGTTCCCTCGTCGTAGTCACCTACAGCGAGTCATTTTCACTCAGGAAAGTGCCTCGTTGGAAGACATCCGTTTGAACATCGGGAACTGTGCCAGAACACAACTCCTGTAATTACAACGCCGCAAACGACGATGACTGTTGCGTTCTGACAGCCCTGAAGCACCAGAGCGTCATTCCTGGGACTTCAACACCGCGAATCAACGTGACTGCTGCGCCCTGACATTCTGACATCGTGCTTGCCCGGCGGCGGCAGCTGTGGCCGCAGCGCGGTGCGGGCGGGGGGGCCGAACCGCAGGCCATGCGCGCCTCGATGCGCGACCTGCGCGCGGAGGCCGAGTGCTTCTCCGCCGCGGGGGCCGCGAAGATGGCGGTGCTGGAGGCCAGGGGAGGGAGTGAGGAGGAGGAGGAGGAGGAGGAGGAGGAGGAGGAGAGGTAGGAGGAGGAGAGGTAGGAGGAGGAGAGGAGGACGACGACGACGACGAGGAGGAGGAGGAAGAGGATTACACCATGGAGGGAGAGCAGGAGGAGGCGGCCTCGCCCTCCTCGTACGCCTCTCCTACCCGGGTCCTCGTCATGCCATTGTCGTCGTCCTCATCCTATTGTTCGTTCGTCCTGATACTCATCGTTCGTTGAAAGTCGGTATTGTTGGAGCCTCATATTCCAATCTACTGCAAGCGCCTTCCTACTTCAATGATCGAGTGGCTTCACATTTTCCGTCCTCATTAAGGGGCACGCGGACACCCAAACTATTTTCAACGCCTTCCTACTTTATGTTTCTGCCTACCTCTTCCGACCGATGGGTACGTTCTCACATTCGTCTCTGCACGATCGCCACTGCTTCTCGAGTCGTCCACGCCCCCTTGAGAAGCCATGCGACGACTGGTGCTCTGCATGCGTTATATTGGTTTCGAATAATTGCCAGGCACCACACTCATTGGCCAGTATATCACGTGCCATTCTCTTGGCTGCAACGTCCGCGAGTTTCTAAGCTATGCCTAATTGCACACGCGACGGCTCCTTTTCGCATATGTTCCTCCTCAGCGTCATCGGGTTAGTCATGCTCGGATGGGCTCTGTCAGCAGAAGCGTGTCGTACCATTCCTCCTCTTCGAGCTAACAGCCAAACTATGCGTCGACACGATGTTCCTCCTCCTGCCCGCCCTCTGCCTTCTCTTCGTCGTGCTTCTCCCTCTCCTCGTCCTCCTCGTCATCCTCGTGCTGCTCCCCCTTCTCCGCCTCCTCTTCCCTCCGCCGATCCTCTCGTCGTGCTCCTCCCCCATGCTGTCGTACCTCGCTCGCGTGGCCGTCCTTGCCCTCGCCCTCCCCAGTACCTCCTGGAGGGGAGAGGAGGAGGGGAAAGGGAGAGGGAGAGGGAGAGGGAGAGGGAGAGGGAGGAGGAGGGAGGAGGAGGGAGGAGGAGGGAGGAGGAGGGAGGAGGAGGGAGGAGGAGAGAGGAGGAGGAGGAGGGAGGAGGCCCTCGGTCTCTTCTCGCCCCCCCCCCTGGCACCGCGGCGGCGCCGGCGGCCAGGCCACCGTGGCCGAGCTGCACGGGGCGCTGCAGGCGCCCTCGCCCCCCCCCCACCCGAAGCCTCCCTCTCTCTCTCTCTCTGCGGCCGCTCGCGCCGTCGCGGGGGTACGGACCCACGCCCTCCTTCCCCCAGTCATTGTCGGCTCCAAGACGGTGGAGGAGGAGGAGGAGGAGGAGGAGGAAAAGGAGGAGGAGGAGGAGCAGGAGGAGGAGGAGGCTGGAGGAGGAGGAGGAGGAGGAAGAGGAGGAGGAGGAGGAGGAGGAGGAGAGGGAGGTCCGTAGCCATTTTGGCTCAAGGCCTTTCCGTAGGCCCCCTGGTCCTGGACCTTGTCCCTCGGCGTACCCCCATCCCGGGCGGGCGTGAGGGCCTTGGGGGGGCAGGGCTTTTGGCTCACGGAAATTATGGCGCGGGAGGGCGATGGCGTTGATCGCCCAGATCGGCGGACTCCGGCTGCCAGACGTGCTGCCAAGCAGTGGGCTCGCCGTTCAGCTGACAGAGCAATCGTGAACTTATCGGAGGAACTGGCGAGAGAGCGCGGCACGCATGGGCATCTTCTGCAATGTTTCGCCGCCATCTTCGACAACCCCGAGCTTGCGGATCGGGTCCTCGCCATCGTGCCGCATCTTCTGTCCGTCATTCGCGGTGAGGTTCCGTTGCTGTCCGATGCGCGCAGGCGCAATGTGGCCCTCCATGCACACGCAGGTGGTGCTAGTGTTGCACAAGCCTCGGACAAGCAGGTGAAGGGCTTTCAGAAGGGGTCCCGACTGGAGTGCAGGCGATTCGAGTTCAACCCCAATTCCGAGGTTTTCGTCCCCTTGGCGTGCGGCGGTGCGCAGTCCACGGCAGCTGCAGGTGGGGCGAACGAACACACGGAACTCAAATCTGTTGATGAGGATACCTTTGTAGAGCAAGCTTTGCCGTCATCAGAGCGTGATGTGCACGAGGCAGCGGACGCTCAGGAGCGCCTGGCCCCTCCTGCCATTGGGCTGTCTGCGGATTCGCGTGTGCCGCAGGAGAGCTCGGACACGGCCATGTCGGCGAGCAGTTGCGATTGTTCTGGGTACATTCATGAGATCGAGCAACAGCGTCAGCTATGGGGTCGAGAGCACCCTGGCCGCGTCGCCCAGCCGTTCGTGCAGCGGTTGGCGCGTGTGGCCCAGTTTCCCTCCGATGGGGTGCCCCCCCCCCCCACACGGAGGACGGCTCTGAGGGTGTGCAGGCGGGATTGGCAGGGCTGCGCGGCGATTGCCCCTTTCTCGACAAGAGCGACGGCCTCTCCCACCATGCTGTACACGATGTTCGTGAAATCGAATTGCAATACTCTGTATGGACATCCACCCAGACGAGGAGACCCTTCATCCGTAGGCGACGCCGTTTGGATTACATTCGGGATGTTGAACTGGAGTATTCTGTGTGGACAAGCAGCCAGACGAGGCAACCTTTCATCTGCAGGCGCAACCGTGTGGATTCACGAACCCAGGGGCAAGGCAGATCGATTGGTATCCCAGGTATTTCGCCTCCCTTTGATGATGCAAGCTGTCCACAGCAGTGAGCTTTCTTTTGAGTAGCACACATGCCCCCTTTGCAGTATTTGTATGTGTACGCGCTTGCCACATGCATTGTAGGTGTGTTGTTGTGCTAGTTGTGCTTGCCCTCTTTGTCAGAGGTAGACCAACCATGCAGCGTCGTGTATTATTGTGTGACTCGTGGAGTGCCTCTGGTGCCTCGGGATGCGCGATGACGATGAGGAGGAGAGGGAGGAGGCGGAGGAGGCGGAGGAGGAGGCGGAGGAGGAGGAGGAGGAGGAGGCGAAGGAGGAGGAGAGGGAGGAGGCGGACTAGGGAGGAGGAGGAGGAGGAGGAGGAGGAGGAGGAGGAGGAGGAGGAGGAGGAGAGGGAGGAGGCGAAAAAGGAGGAGGAAGAGGAAGGAGGAGGCGGACTAGGAGGAGGAGGCGGAGGAGGAGGAGGAGGGGAGGACGCGCGGCCTCGAGCAGCGTTGGGTTCCGCTCGGGTTCCTTCCTTTCCCTGCCTGGCCAGCAGCTCGGGCTCGCCCCCCATCCTTGGCGACAGTCGGCCCGACCTCAGTCGGCCTCGAGCGAGGGGGGGGCGTGAGAAGGAGGAGGCCTTCGCAGAAGGTTCGGAAGTCCCCCGGCCTTCCGAGAGGTGTTCTAAGCCTTTCCCGAAGACAAACCACCATTTCCTAGAAGGCGCGAGGGCTTCTGAGAAGTCCCGCCGCCTTCGGAAAAGTAGGGGAACACAAAGTGACATAAACATAAAAACTCGGAGGTCCGCGCGGATTTCTCGGATCGGCGCTGGGGGCCCTTCGGCGGCGTCTCCGGCGCCGCCCCTGGCGCGCTCCGCGCGCCAGGGAGGGGGGGGTCCAGCGCCGATCCGAGAGATCCGCGCGACTTCCGAGTTTTTCTGTTTATGCCACTCTTTGTCCCCTAAAAAGGCCTTCCCTTTCTCGCTTCCCCCCTTCGCGCGCCGCCAAGACCGGGCGGAGCCGTCGTCGGGGGCTCTCCGGGCCAGGCCGGCCAAGGGGCCGGAGGCGAGGGAGCCCGTGCGCCGCCCCCCCCGCGGCAGCTCCCGCGGAGACCAGAGCACGCGCGTCATCGGCGGCGGGCTGCGCTTCAAGCCCAGGGCTTCTGAGGGCCAAGGACGACGTCGGGGTGGTGTGGTGTATAGTGTTAGGTCGGGCCTGTCCCCCTACAGGGGGATTTTAAACTAAAGGTTTTTTTTTTCATCCTCAAAAATAGTCCAAAAGGGCCAAAAGATAATCAAAAAATAGTCCCCCGACTGTTTGTGGATTATGTTTAGGTTGTTTGTTTTTTGGCGAAAATCCCCCTGTAGTGGACGACGTCGGGGTGGTGTGGTGTATAGTTTGGACGCCCGAAATGGGTACGGGAAGAATGGGTACAATGCCCAACAGCAAATGCTGTCCCAAGCCAACAGCGGCCGCTGTTGGGCAGGCGGCCTTCTGTCTCGAACGGACACAGGCCGCGGCGGCGTGGACAGCGAGTCCTGTTCAAGATGAACAGGAACTGTTGTTGGGCATTGTACCCATTCTTTCCGTACCCATTTCGGGCGTTCAGATGTAGTGAGCGTTTTTTTATTTGTTTTGCCGCTCGGCGCGGGCCCCCAAACCCCCCCCCCCCCCCCCCCCCCTGGAGTGGATCGTGGCTGCTTTTGGGGCGCCTGTGTCGAGCAGGTGGGGTTCAGGAGGGAAAGAAACACACAGACACAATGAATCGTCGATTCCCCCAAAAATATTTGAACATATGGGAAGTGGGAGGGAAGACAAAAACCCAGAAAACATTGGAAAATATGCGGACTCCTGTTATTTGTGTGTATTTATTTGTGTGTCCCGGGGCCCCTTTCAGGGGTTTCCCCACAAGGGACGTACTGTCCCAAGCAGCCGCACCAAGCAGAGGTCCGGAGCCAAAGCCCCGCCCCTTTCCCCCCCTCCTTCCGCCCAATGTCGATCCGGGGTGGACAGAAACCCCAACAGTGACACGTCGATTAGTGAACTGTCCGTTTTCGGTTTTCGAGAGGGCGCCGTGGCCGTTATTCTCTAGGCTTGCGCCCGCCAGGTTTGGGCCTCAGGTCGTTTTCACTAAACCACGTTTTGCTAAAGGGGGGTCTGTCCATCCCCGAGTCGAAACGCCGAACACCAAAGCGTTGACTGTTTTTTCCTTCGTTATCTGGGGGAAGCCTTCGGGGCTTTTTGAGGCCGACGTCGGGTTGGTGTGGTGTATGCTCTCTTCCGCGTTTTTTTTCCGGGGGGGGGAACCGCGAGACATGCAACGCGTATGCACCATGCATCCCGTAGAACTGCACCAGGGCCCGCCCTCCTGGGAAATTCCCAGCCTCGGGGGGAGGAGGGAGGAGGGAGGAGGGAGGAGGGAGGAGGGAGGCCGGAGAGTCGGTGTACAGAGGTCGGGCTCCGTTTTTCCCTGCGCCACTGGGCGGGAGCGCCCGGCCCCGGAGGGGGCCGGCAGGGCGGGTCGCGCCCGTGTCCCCGTCTTTGTCGGGCGGCAGACGCAGGCCAGCCTGCAGCGCACGCGCGCCCATCCCTGCTTCGGGGGTGGGCAGACCTCCTACAGCGAGCGGCCTGAATAAGGAACACGTGCTTTTCCAAAGGGGCTCGGTCGTTCCTCAGATTTTACAGGCGTTATGTGCAGTTCCTTGTGCGTTATCTGTTATGTATCGTTCCTTATGCGTTATTCCTTGGATAAAAAAGGGGCTTCGTTCCTTATGTATCGTTCCTTGGGTCAGGCCGATGACTGTACCCTGACGCGTCGATGAAGGAATCGGTCGTGCTCGGTTTGCGAGAGGACGTCGCGGCCGCCATTTCTGCGTGCCCAGGTCCGCCGGTTTCGGTCCCGGGCCGTTTTCACTGAGGGGAGGTGAGCTAAAAGGTCGGGGGTGGACAGAACCCCCAACAGTGACACGTCGTTTAGTGAATTGTCCGTTTTCGGTTCTCGAGAGGGCGCCGTGGCCGTTATTCTCTAGGCTTGCGCCCGCCAGGTTTGGGCCTCAGGTCGTTTTCACTAAACCACGTTTTGCTAAAGGGGGGTCTGTCCATCCCCGAGTCGAAACGCCGAACACCAAAGCGTTGACTGTTTTTTCCTTCGTTATCTGGGGGAAACTTCCGGGGCTTTTTGAGGCCGACGTCGGGTTGGTGTGGTGTATATTTTCTTCCGCGTTTTGTCCGGGGGGGGAAACCGCGAGGCATGCAACACGTATGCACCATAAATTCCGTATAATTGCCGATCCCCGAAAAGGTTGTCCATCCCTGAAAAAGGAGGTTTGTCCAGCGCCGACTGTTATTGCCATCACTTTCGCTCGGTGGCGACCTCGAGGATTCTGCTGGGTCCGTGGAGGCGCGTCCGCAGCTGTGGCCATCGTCTCGGGCGGGTCGATCTTGGGGGCGGATAGTTTCTAGACGCCTCGCGCAACCCCTCCAGCGGACGCTGTGTGGACGCTGTGTGGACGCTTTCTGCCCCTGGCCCTGGCATCCACACTCAGTGCAGCTTGCAGCCTACCTGAGGCGACGCTTAGGCAGCTAGTTGTTTAGGCTACGCCGCTCTAGCTCGCTCCTGTTTTAATTAGTAGACCCGCGCCCCGGACTTACCGACCCGCCGCCTGCGCCTTCGCATGCGGCTGCGACCAAAAAAGTAACCCCTCCCCAGCCCATGCGGGAACGATGTCCAGGCGAGTTGCCCCGATCAGGGATGTGGAGGAGCACGAAGTGGAAAAATGGGCTGGGCAAGACGTCGTACCCCGAGAGGGGGAGGATGGAGGAAGAACCCGAGCAGGAGATGGCGGGGAGGGCAACGGAGGGAGGAGGGAGGGGCAGGAATAGGCGGATGAGGAATGGAGGAGGAGGAGGAAGAGGAGGAGGAGGAGAAGGAGGAGGAGGAGGAGGAGGAGGGCGAGCAGAAAGTCCAGAGGCCTCTTGCACGCCTCCCAGAGTCTCTTCGGATGTCTCTTGGAAGCCTCTCGGAGACCACTTGGGGGTTTATTCGGGACTCCTTGGCGCCTCTTGGGGCCCTCTTGGAGCACTCTGGGGAGCCTTGGGGGCGATCGTTGGGCCATTGGGAGGCTACCTATCAAAGAAGGAGGGATACTTCATTAGGCCCCCCCCAGGAGGCCAGCATGGGCATACCTAACCTCAGGACGAAGAAGGATGTTTGCCTTCTCGCCGAGGCCATCTTGGACACTCCAACCGGTCGCGGTACCTCCCTTCCAGGTCCAGGGGAGGGGGTAGAGGGAGGGGCAAACCCTCCCCGAAGGGGGAGGAGTATGGTGAGTATGGTGAGTAAGTGCACGCACGTGCCGCTCTACGTCGGTGGGGGAGGGGCGGGGGAGGGCGGGGGCGCGCCTGATGAAGTCGACGGAGTCCGCCGACGCGGGGCGGCGGCGGGGCGGCGGCGGGGGGGGGCACTCTCCCTCCTCGCTCTCGCCCCGCCGACCGCTCCTGCCGCCTCGAACGACGGCGCCGCCCCCGACCCACCTCCCCTCAAGGCCTCCTCATCACCGACCTTCCCTCCAGAGCCCACCGTTGGGGGCGAGGGGGAGCACGAAACAGGCTGTGGGAGCTCCTGAAACCTCGCGTACTCATCCAACTGCACAGGGACGGGTGAGCGAGGACTTGGAGCTCCCGAGACGGCAGCCGCAGCAGCAGAGGTCTCTGCCTTCGCCACAGCCTCCTGGATAGCAATCGGGACTCCACGGTAGGAAGGGAAAAGGCCCTTCCTGATACGAGCCAGGTTCTCAACCCCTTTACGAGACGGCCGAGGAACTCCATTCACGAGCGGCAGCGTGCACGGCTTACTGAGCTGCCTTCCGCTCACGGCGGCAGTGAAACCACAAACAGCATAGAATTTCAGACCAAATTTCTTCCACTCCTGAAAAGAGTGGCCCAGGTGCAGGAGCACCCCTCCAACCTCAGAACGCCCGACCACAGGCACAATTCCTTCACCGCGGAACCGAGAGGTCGGGCCAGGGACGACGGCACCAGAAGGAGGAGAGTCGGGACCAGTACGAGCAGCGAGAGCAGCAGGGCAAACAGAACTCGCTGCTGCAATCAACTTAGACCTGGGAACAATAGACTGACATAAGGAACACATCCAACGATTGCCGCAAGGCTTGAACCGATGACTGGTAACATCAAGGGCTCGCTGCAACTGAGACTGCGGCTTCTGGCGATCCTTGTGAGGCCGTGTGCCGAACTCAGGTGCAACCGCAAGCGTGTCGATCAGGCCTTTCCGAGCCCGTCTACGAATGAGGAGAGCGGTGACATCTCAGCGGTCAGTCGTTGGCACTGGCTTGCGCACTGAAGCATTCCACCCCATCCTCGCCGCCCACCCAGCCCAAACATCCGCGCAAACATTGCCGTGGGAGAGGAAGGCTTGGAAAGGGAGAGGTAAGGCGCTCTGGCTCAGCCCCCAGGTGCGAAGCCGTCCACACTAATGAGACCCCTCCAGGACCACGGCTGCCAGCGGCCTTCTTAACACGGGTCCAGAGGTCAGCATTCTTCCCTCGGGGGTGAGTCGCACGGCCTGACCTCCAGTCACCAACCACAGGCTTGCAATCGCACACATAAACAACATCTCCGCGGGAATTCTCGAGCCCGATCGCGAGGGCCAGGATCCCCGAGCGGGGCGCAGTTTGGCGGCGTCCAGGGAGGCAGGCGGCGACGCCGCATACGGGGACCCACAAGACACCAACAGGGTCCCCTTCAGAGGCTCTGCGGATGACCACCACTGCAGCTCCACACCTACGCCGTCTCTCATCAGAGCGATGCTTTCCCCCTGAGCCGCCCCCGAAGATGTACAGGGGAGGCCCGTCAGGGGCCGCGCGGAGATCCAGGAGCCGAACCTGGCCCATGAAAACGGGCTCGGAAAAATCGGGCCCTTCCAGGAACCTAGGCACCGTGAGGCTCACTGGGGGGAGACCACGCAACCACATAGCAGGCTCAGCACTTGCAGACGCCAAAGCCTGTGGGATCAAGGCATCAGTTGGTGAATAACCTGCGTGCCCGCAATGTTGATCACACTCCCGCACACGGCGGAGCAGCGTCTCAGGCGAGACGCCGCACCTCGGGCAGGCCATGTCCACCTCGTAGCCCAGGTCGGCCTGCCTCTGCTGCGTCCACTGGCCCCCTGATACCACCACCAGCGTAGCGCCCCATAGGTCCATCCCACCGCGCGTTGCGAAGGCTTCCAGCTCACGATGCACTTGGAGGACATCAGCTCCATGACCAAGCTGGTCACCCTCAGGATGCTTGGCGGCCGTACTCCAGGCCGCCTTTTTCATAGCATGCGCGACGAAATCAAGCTGCAACTCCTCGAAGTCCTCCAATCCAGTGTCTGAGAAGCCCCCATCTCCAAAGGACAGGAACGTGTAATCCCCGGGGCCAGGGATACCAGCACGGTGACACCTGGTAGCTTCGATAGGACCCCGACCACCTTGCATAAGGGTATTTTGAAGCGCTGCAATAGGCCCACGTATACCCTTCCATTGGATTGTGGAGCCGATGGATGCCTTGACCTGCTTCCACACTCTCGACACACGACGGTGGAGCATAGGGCGTGAGATCCAAAATCGAAACCATTCTGGTAGCACTTCACGTCGTAACTGAATACCTGGATCACCATCACCCAGGGTCACCTGCAACACTGTCTGCAAACAGCGGCCCCGCTTCGGCCCCGCTATAGCAGATGACGCCTGCCTGCGCAGGGTGGTGATGGTGGTAGGAGGCATGTCGAAGACCTGATGGCCTTACACCGCTGACGGCAAAACTCCAGACCTCCATAAACCACTCGCAACCATCTGGCCCCCTGCCATCCTGCGGAAACGGGAAACCTTGGCATTGCGAGCCGTCGCGCGACGGACTCTGCTGCGGAACTTGGTACGAGTACGTTTCCTTGGCGCGGTTGCACCAGCACCCAGATCAACTGCTGCGGGGACGATAGGCGCAGGTATTCCCCAGCTTTGCAAGGTAGCCTCCAGTTCCTGTCCAAGACCATCCTCACTCGCAATCAGCTTTGTTTTGCCCGAAATCGTGAGACGATGGTGAGCAAAGGACTGACAAAGAGAACCAGCCGCGGCCTTCATGTCACCAACCACAGTGGCACGCACACCTTCAGCACGACAAACCGCGTCATCGATGAAGGTCCATAGCCCCGCCCTTGGACAGGCAAGATGCGCCCGTTGAAAAAGGGCGTGCAACATCACCTTTGCCATGCCCACCCCGCGTGGTGAACCCGCAACAATAGAGTTGCCTGGGTCGAGAGGAGCGCTGATCAAAGGCCCCTTCTTGATGAAGCGGGGCGCCGCGTACATGCCAATTTCCAAGAGAGTGAGAATAGCAGGGTACTGGAGGGGCCGACTTGCTTTCATCGGGAGCACCAAGCTGACCGAGTCATAGAATTTCTGCAATTCCAAAAAAACAGAGTCGAGTACGATATGCCCCATGCATTCGAGCATTCGTCCATGACCGCTCGGGCCAGGGCAGCGCGCAGCGCCGATGAGCGAGCCATCGCCGCATCCCAGAGGGCACCCTGCTTCTGCGTCCAGGACGTGGATGGGGCAGCACGCATGCGACTCCATACTTTGGCAGTGGTAGGTAGCAGTCCCAGAATCCTATGACCTCCTGACTCTTTCGGGATAGAAGCACCCAGAACGGCAGATACCTCCTGAGACCACGCTCCAACACGCTCAACCTCGTTGAGCAGGCAGAAGAATCCTCTACGCCCGAAATCTGGCAATCGAAGCAGGTCGTTGGGCCCAAGAGCATGCGCTCCACGAGCCTTGCTGGATGACATAATGCGGAGCGTAGCGTCGAGTTGCTCTAGCGCAAAGTGTGGCAGCCCCTGACGAGGGCATCCTGATGCAACAGCCCCATCCAATAATGCAAGTCAGCTTCAGTATCCACCCCCTCAGTCCAAAAACCACTCCAGAACTCGCGCTTGCCTTCTAGCAACAACTGTGGGCGACTGGTAGCATGGCCATCAGGGCCCAGGCTTTCCTATTCAGGAGCAACGTCAGGCTTCACGTCGCGGTGAGCAAGGCCTGGCTTGGTTCGCCACTGCTCTCGGATCCAGGCCACAGAGCTCGCCCTCGAGGCTGTCACTGCTCGGGAAGATGCCCAGCCCGACCGACGATGCGCATGACCAATGAGGGGCCCCAAGGTTTCATCATCCAACTCAGCAATATACCTGGCGTCATCCGCCCAAGCTGAAGCCAATTCAAAAGAGGTCTTCTTGCCAAAGATGGCGTCCTTCTGGTTAAGTTCCAAGGTCCAAAGGTGCCGGCGAAATTGCGCCACTACGCCTGCTGCCTGAAGGTCGCCAGAACGATTGACAGCAAGACATCGGTACCTGACCAGCAACGTAGTGGTAATGCCCCACCATTATGCCAAAGAGTTCTTCATGTGTGTACGTCCTGGGGCTGCCTTGAGATTTGACCACTTCCGCGGGGAACCTGCTGCCCGTCCAACATACTGGTAACGATCTTGACCCGCAACAGCTTCAGCATCCAGGGTAGCTTCCTCCACAGTGGCAACCCAGACTGCATGTCTGTCTGAAACTGCTTGGCGGTCAACACACGCCAACGTAGAACGCGGTAATTGTCGCACGCCACAGCAGGTTCGACATCACGCGGTCGAGAATGCCAGGCGCGCGCGCGAGCACGCGCCTGCCAGGGCCGAGAGAGGGAGCCTTGCACTGCGAAGAGGCCGACGTAGTCAGCGCGGCTCCTTCCTCCGACTCCGAAACCTCGGTGCGCAGTGGAACGCTTTGCCGAAATGCAACATGGAGCGCACCGTCAGGTGCAACAGTTTTGACCACACCCAGGTGATCAGCAAGCAGCTCACCAGCTTGATCTCGTTCCTGACGTTGATAATGTCGAGACTGAATCTGGGAGAAACGTGGGGGCGATGGGGGGGCCCGTGCCACAGCAGGGCCTCCAATGGTAGAACGTCCAAAACCGCCAAACAACCATGCAGCAGCTTCTTCATCATCATGCATGCTTCGGGCGGCCCCTCCTTCTTGATCCGAATCCGACAGCAGCCCAACCCCCTGGAACTGGAGATCACAAGTCGACTCGGAAAGCAGCGGCGCAGCTTGGCCAGGAGGCTGGGCGCCGCGAGCGCCGACGAGCTGATGGAGGGGCGGCCCCCCGCGACCGCCCAGGGAATGCACATCCTGGGCCGCGGCCGCTCTAGACGAAGTACCTGAAGAATAACCAACCAAGCATGTTGCTGCTCCTAGGACAGCATGCGTGCTCCTGGCCGCACCTCCTCTTTGATGCGGGTCCGACAATGGCCCCACTTCCTGGCGCGTGAGGTCACGTGGCGGCACGGACAGCAGTACCACGCCCTGGCCAGAAGGCTGGGTGCCGCGCGTGGCGACGACGACTTCTTGGAGGGACATCCCGCGGCCTCCCAGGGAATGCGCATCCTGGGCCACGGCCGCTGTAGTCGAGGTACTCGCAGCAGGACCCCCTGGAAGAACACCTTGTTGACGAAGCTGAGACAGCCGATAAGGTGGACGTGGCCCATTCAGGTCCCGAGCAGCGGCCCGCCACCAAGACTCCGTACACTTGGGCATGCCAACGAAAGGACTAGCCTGAACCGCCGCGCGAAGCCAAGTCTCCTCCGATACAAAGCAGGGTATAGTTGCAGCCTCAGGCTGTGGGTCCAACAACTCCTGGACCTCCATGTAGCTGTCCACAAGCTCCTCAGGAAGAGCATCCTGCCGTCGACGCTTGGCAGTCGCCAATCGAGCCTGTCTCTTGCTGCCAGGATCAGGAAAAGCCTTGGGGCGCTGCGTAGACGGCAAACTCCGATGCCCCATGAACTGAGAGACCCATCGCTCCGTCCGCGCGCCCTTGATTGTGAGCTTGTGATGTTCAGTCCACAGTGTGTCTTCCAAGGTACGTTTGGAACACCAACAGTCTCCGAGGTGGACAGGAACTGTTAGCAATAACATAATCAGAGAGCCGCCCAGGACCTCTGTCGCACGTGACCAAGCAATCAGGCCGCTCTGAGCTAGCATTCATCTTTTCGACCCAGCCACTTTGAGACAATACGGAAGGCTCACCGTTCCAAGCAGCGACTACAGACCATGGGCCCGCCAAGGCACGAGTGAAAGAGCCGAGGGTGACCATGATGTCATTGCTGGTGCCGCGAAACATGAGCCCAGGCTGGAGGTAGGCTGCAACCGCAACAACATTCCCAGTCCTCAAGGGAAGGGTCAGAGGAACAAATCCCTTGCATGGGCCCTGCCTGCCGCCCATACGAGCCTGAGCTCTCATGCGCTGGAACGACGAGCTGGCAACAAACTTTCGGGCGGGGATCCCCCCCCCCCCCCCCCCCATCCGCTCAAACCTTCCTGGGGCCTTCCGCTCGGCCGCGCAGGAGTAGAGGACAGTTGCCAGCCCTCCTTGCCCAATTGAACTTCATGATATGGGATGGTGGCGCTGCCCTGATGGGTCTCGCCCAGCGCTACCACCGAATGCGCATAGGAATTCTCCGTAAGGAAACGTCGGGCCTGCGGGCCCCACTCCGTGATGCTGCCGTATAAAACCTTCGCGTCCTCGGCAGCGTCGTCTCCAGCAGTGCTAAAGAGGCCCCTTGGGCGACCAGGTGCAGCAGCTGCAGCGCCAGCACCAGAGCCGCGAGGAGGAGCGGCATCAGCCCCCATGGCCGAGAGGCGGGCGGACTCTTGGATAGACTCGACCATGCGGGCGCGTTCCTCGGGGGAGAGCTTGCAACTCTCGGTGGTGCCCTTGCCGCCCTTGGAGCCCTTGCCACCAGCTGCCGAAGAGGACGAACCACCTTGCCCAGGAGCAGTGGCGTCGGCCTCACCCATGGCGGCGGCCTCGTCCTCCTTGGACCCGCCTTCAGCACGCCTCTTCTTGCGCGGCGCCGCCAGGGCCTTCTTGGTCGCAGCCAGGACCTCCTTGAATTCGGCCCCACGGGCCTTCGCCTGCTCAGCAACTTGTTGCAGCTCGACTTGAAACTCCTCCAACTTCTTGCGGCCCTCTTCCTCGTACTCCTCAAGGTTCTCGAACAAGGCCAGATCGACGCCGAAGGACACAAACTCCGACTCAGGGGCCGTTCCAGCTGGGTCGCCAGACTTGGCCAGCGTCGCTTCCTGTGCCTCAATGCGACTCTGGCCCGCCTCGAAGAGCTCCTCTGCCGCCTGGGCCTGCCGACCCTTGCAATATTCCAGCCTCTTCTCTGCCGCAATAAGAGCCATAGTCGCCTTAGCCAGCCTGGCCTCCTTCTCCGTGCACAGGGCCGCCGCCTTGCGGAGCACGACGTAGGGGCATTGCGGCTTCGGCTGAGGCTTGGAGCGACCCCGTCTGGTGTGTCTTGCAGACCGCGCACACGCCATGCTGCTTCTTGAGGCGCCAGTTCCACGCCCAATTGCCGCAGGAGAGACACGTGGTGTAAGCCGACGAACTATTGCTCTGCCGAGGCATGTAGAGACGTGGGCCAGCCCCCAGTACGGTACCAGCAAGAACCTGTGGGTAAGTCGTACAAAATCAGTATGCCGTGCCGCTGGGCACGGGATCGCAGGCGGGGGCGCACCTCCCCCGTGCCACACTCAAATCCTCAGAGCCTTCCGCTACGGACTTGAGCCAAAATGGCTACGGGCCCCGAAGGGGGAGGAGGAGGAGGAGAAGGAGAAGGAGCAGGAGGAGGAGGGGCAAACCCTCCCCGAAGGGGGAGAAGGGGGTTGGAAGAGGAGACGTTCCGAACCACTCACGCCCTAGAGGGCCGGTGGGATTCGAGAGTGGTCAAACGACACACGCACACACACACACACACACACACACACACCCTAGAGGGCCGGTGGGATTCGAGAGTGGTTAAATGACACACACACACACACATCCGCGTCACCCCAACATAATTACTAATACTATGTGTGCGTCGTTCCCCCCCCCCCAAGGGGCGACGCGCGCACCAAGAGATCTTATAGTACATGCGTCGTGGCGGGCGCCTTCTGGCCACACCGCTCGGGAAACGATCTACTACAAGATGGTTATACCAGTTGTTTTGGTCGGACGCGCGCCTCCAAGGAGGGCATGTAGTACTGGTATGTCTCTGTGCTTTCCCCACAACATTCAGAGGGCCGCACGGCTTTCCTGGATCGGTTCGAGCCTCCGCTTGGTGAGGTTTCCAGCGCCGATCCAAGAGATCTTCGCGGACCTCCTCCTCCTCCTCCTCCTCCTCCTCCTCCTCCTCCTCCTCCTCCTCCTCCTCGTGGAGAGGGAGGAGGAACAGGAGGAGGAGGAGGAGGAGGAGGAGGAGGAGGAGGAGGAGGGACGGGGAGCACTGGTGATAGGAAGGGAGGCGGGAGGAAAGACCATGCAGACTAGGCAGATGTTTCAGCTGATGCTCGTTATCGAAGACGCCTGTGGCGAATCGCCTATGCTTGTTATCGGCGTGCAGAGCGCGCCAGGGGCGGCGCCGCAGGCGCTGCTGGGGGAGGCCAGCGCAGATCCAAGAAATCCGCGCGGAGCGTCGAAAATCCCACCACCCCTCTGGGCGTGGGTGGTTTAACGAGTTTGGTCTTCTCTCTGCCAATATCCCTCCTTCCCCTGCCTGGGGAAGAGGTTCTCACTGCTCTTTCTTAATCGAAGACGCCCACGGCGAATCGCCGCCGCCCCCTGCCTTTTTGCAAGCGCCCGCGTGGCCGAAAGTTGGGCTTGAGCTTGGCCAAGCTGTGGGGCAAGCGTTCCCCGAGTGGGTGTCGAAAGCCTGAGTCGGGCGAGCTATCGGACCAGGTGGTTTCTGAGCTTTCGGGCCTCCTGGAGGACGTCTTGGAGGGGTCGTGGCCCGTCTTGGAGGCCTCTGGCGTGCCTTTTGGGCAGTCTAAGGCTATCTTCAGACCATCTGGGGCCGTCTTGGGTGCATCTTGGGGCCATCTTCGCAGCCTTGGAGGCCTTCTTGGCCGTCTTGGAGGCATCTTGGAGGCCATCTTGGCCGTCTTGGAGGCCATCTTGTTCGTCTTGGGGACCTCTTGGGCCGACTTGGGGCCTTCTTGGGGCCCTCTTGGGGGCCTCTTGGGCTGTTATGGGGCCATCTTGGAGGCCTCTTGGGCGCTCTTGGGTCGATGTTGGAGGCTGCTTGGGCCGTCGGAGAGCTGAAAAGAAGCAAAAGCCAAAATCCTTCAAACACCTAGCGAAAACCAATGATTTTAACCTTGTCGGGCCTTCCTGGAGGACGTCTTGGAGGGCTCTTGTGCCATCTTGGAGGCCTCTGGCGGGCCCTTTGGGCAGTCTTAGGCCATCTTGAGGCCATCTTGGGCCGTCTTGGGTGCATCTTGGGGCCATCTTGACCGTCTTGGAGGCCATCTTGGCCGTCTTGGAGGCATCTTGGAGGCCATCTTGGCAGTCTTGGAGGCCATCTGGGGTTTCTTGGGGGCCTCTTGGGCCGTCTTGGGGCCTTCTTGGGGCCCTCTTGGGGGCCTCTTGGGCTGTTATGGGGCCATCTTGGAGGCTTCTTGGGCACTCTTGGGGCGATCTTCATGGCCTCTTCGGCAGTCTTGGGCCGTCGGAATCCGAAAAGGAGCAAATGCTAAAGTCCTTCACTAACCTACGGAAAATCCGCCGGCCCCCTTGTGGGGCCACCAGGCTGTAGGCCCGTGATTCGCAGTTTCCTGTACCGGTCGTATGTTGTAGTTTCCAGTGTTACAGTTCTGCTTCTTGCTGGTTACTGTAACTAGTTGATTGACCGCGCGAGGGGGGGGGCCCAAACCAGATTTTTAGCGTCTCCTGGGCGCGTTGTCTGAATTGCTGGGGGGGCTCGAAATCGATACCCCTTACGCAGATCCGCGGGGTCAGGGTCCAAAAACACACGGGATTTGCAACATTTCTGAAATTCGGTGCCACCCCTCACGCAGATCCGCGGGGTCAGGGTCCAAAAACACAGGGATTTGCCACATTTCTGAAATTCGGTGCCACCCCTCACGCAGATCCGCGGGGTCAGGGTCCAAAAACACATGGGATTTGCCACATTTCTGAAATTCGGTGCCACCCCTCACGCAGATCCGCGGGGTCAGGGTCCAAAAACACAGGGGATTTGCCACATTTCTGAAATTCGGTGCCACCCCTCACGCAGATCCGCGGGGTCAGGGTCCAAAAACACAGGGGATTTGCCACATTTCTGAAATTCGGTGCCACCCCTCACGCAGATCCGCGGGGTCAGGGTCCAAAAACACAAGGGATTTGCCACATTTCTGAAATTCGGTGCCACCCCTCACGCAGATCCGCGGGGTCAGGGTCCAAAAACACAGGGGATTTGCCACATTTCTGAAATTCGGTGCCACCCCTCACGCAGATCCGCGGGGTCAGGGTCCAAAAACACAGGGGATGTGCCACATTTCTGAAATTCGGTACCACCCTTCACGCACATCCATCGCAAGGCGTGGTAACCCAAACTGCGAGAACTCCCTCGGCCCTTTAATCGCAAGGTGTGGTAACCAAGCCGGTAAACCATACACGTCTTACCAATCGCCAGGTGTGGTAATCCCTCTTGTGATCAGTTGGTTTTGCTGATTGCGAATCGGCTTCGCATGAAGTTTCGATATTGCTCCACGACAGCGCCATAGTTCTTCCATGGCCCATTCTCCGAGAGAGGGGGCCGGCGGCAGGGGGCGAAGCCCTTACGGATCAATGATTTTGACCTCTTCGGGTCGTCCTTGAGGACCTTAGCGGACCTCTTCGAGGCCTCTTGGGCCGTCTTGGAGACCTCTTAGAGGCCTCTTCGGCCGTCATGGGCCGTCTTAGATGTTTCTTGTGCGAACTTGGAGGCATCCTGGACTCTCTTGGGCCGTCTTCGAGGCCATCTTGGACCATCTTGTGCGAACTTGGAGGCCATTGGGAAAAGAACCGGAACTAAAAGCGAAAGGATTCAGCACGCCGGGCACCCTTGTGGCAAGCCAACAGGGGGCGGCGGATTTGTATGGCCTTCGGCCCATCCCGCCACCGTGCCTGGGCTGTGGACAGAAAGCCTACTGGATGCTCGTTGGGATCTCGTGGGGGGCCTCTGTGGGGCCTCTTGGATTCAGCCTCTTGGGGGCTGTTCTGGGGCCTCTTGGAGCCTCTTTGGGGCCTCTCGGGAGCCCCTCTTTTGGGCCTCATGGGGGCCTCCTGGGCGCCTCTTGGGGCCTCCTGGGAGCTTCTTGGGGCATAAGGCTCGGATCTTCGGTTAGTGTTCCCTCTCTTGGGCCCTGGGGCGCTTCTTGGGCCGTCTTGGGGCGCTCGAAGGTCGTCTTGGGGCCCTCTTGGAGGCATCTTGGGCCGTCTTGGGGTGATCTTTAGGCCACACCGTGGGCATCTTGGAGCGATCTTGAGGCGATTTGGGGCCCTCTTTGACCATTTGGGGGCCTCTTTGAGCCATCTAGGCTCGTTTTAGGACACTCCTGGGCGGGATAGGCCGACGCGAGCGATTCTGGCGGCACCCCAGGACGGCCTGGGCCGGCCCTGGTCACGGCCGCTAGCGACTTACACAATTCTGGCTGCAGCAGCAGCAGCACAGCCCGCTCAGTGCTGCATGAGCACTGGGGCACTCCACTTCGTGCCCGAGGCGCGCTGGCGGATTTTCGCTCTCGCCGGG
>CAUYUJ010015467.1:155195-191046 GCA_963575745.1 Prorocentrum cordatum
GGAGCAGGAGGAGGAGGAGGCAGAGGTGGGGGAGGGGGAGGCGGAGGTGGATGCGGAGGAGGAGGAGGGGGAGGAGGAGGAGGAGGAGGAGGAGGAGGAGGAGGAGGAGGAGGAGGAGGAGGAGGAGGAGGAGGAGGAGGAGGGGGGAAGGAGGAGGAGGAGGAAGGAGGAGGAGGAGGAGGAGGAGACGTAAAACCAATGATTTTGGCTTCCTCGCCGAGGGAAGAGTGAGGGGTGGAAGAGGAAACACTAAACCACCTACGTCCAGAGGGCTGGTGGGACTCGAGCAGCACAGCAACAGCACAATGTTGGGAGCGGTGCGTGCGAAAGCAGGCGAGCGGGGCCCGACCAAAAGCAGCAGCGTCTCAACTGCAGAGCTTGGGGCGGTCCCTTCAGCGAGAACGCGCGAGCCAACGTCATCAGCTACAGTGCTGGGGCCTGTTGGCGCGGAAGACGCCCAACCGAAGAGCAATGCGAGAAAACAGACAGTGGCAGCAGGGATTGCCAAGGCGAGAAAAAGCAGCCACGCAGGAAACATCTTCAGCCACATGGCAGGGGCTTAGTTCGTGCGGGAAGGCATGCATTTGCAGCAGGGCCAGTCGGTGCGAGAAGACAGGCAGTGGCAGCAGCGGTTGCCGGTGCCAAATGGCCAGCAGGAGCCACGTCTTCGGCTACATGGCGGCGGGGGTCAGTTGGCGCGAGGAGGCAGGCAGTGGCAGCAGGGTCAGTCCCAGCGAGAAAGCGGCAGTGGCAACAGCGGTGGCCCGTGCCCACGGGCCAGCAGGAGCAACATCTCCAGCTACACTGCAGCGGAGACCAGCTCGCGCGAGAAGGCACGCATTGGCAGCAGGGCCCGTCGGCGCGAGAAGGCTGGCAGTGGCTGCTGGGGCGGTCGGTGCGAAAAGGCAGGCGTTGGCAGCAGCATTTGTCGGTGCCAAATGGCGAGGCAAGAACTCTTCATCGGCTACAGTCGACTGGGGTGAACTTGTTTGAGAGAGCAGTGGCAGCAGGGTATGGCAATGCGAGAAGGCAGGCAGTGGCAACAGTAACTGTCGGGTCGATAAGGTAGGCAGTAGCAGCTGTGGTTGTCGGTGCCCGCCGGCGCAGCAAGAACACTTTATCAGTTACAAGGCTGCCAGGATCAGCTCGTGCGAGAAGGGCAGGCAGCGGCAGCAAATTTGGCACTGCGTGCACAAGCAAGTGCACGTGCGGAAGGCAGCAGGTGGCGGCGTGCGCCAGGGCGCTCAGCAGGCCGCCGCAGAGGGCTAAGTTGCAGAAGGACGTGGCTCGACGGATGGGCCAACCACATGGGGGTGCCCGTCCCCCCTCGTCGCCACCGCGAGGTCCTCGCAGCCATGGGGGGGAAATTGCACGAGGAGAGATTGGTGGAGCGCCCGTCGCCAGCTACACGTGTTCAGCACAGCGAAAAACCTTGTCGCCCAGTGGCGGCCTTGGGTAAGGGACGTTTTCTTCGCCGCCACTCGTTGTGATTAGACGATTCGGAGGTCGGACCAGCATCATCCAGCATTATCCCCCTCCTCATCCCTCCCTCCCGCCCCCCTCTCCCCCTTCCCCCCCTTCCCCGCCATTGTTCCTCATCGGGGACGAAAATACAGCATCCCCCTCTTCCCTCCCCCTCCCCATCCCTCCCCATCCCTCCCCCCCCCGTCCCAACAGAATCCCCTTCCCCATCCCTCCCCCCCGCACCCCTTTCACCCCGCCTCCCCGCCACTGCTCCTCACCTTTAGAAGACAGCATTCCGAGAGCCTCTCGGAACTCCCCGCTGATTTTTTCGATCCGCGTTGGGCCCCCCTGGCGGCCTGGCGACGCCCCTGGCGCCGCCACTGGCGCCCTCCGCGCGCCAGGGGGGGCGTTCAAACGCCAATCCACGATATCCGCGCGGAGTTCCGACATTTGTGTTTCATATTGCTTGTTGGTTGTTAGTGTGCGTCAGGCGAGAAGCAGCAGGGGTGGAGAATCGGAGGAGAGTACCGAGGTGCCGTCACACTCAACCGACCGAGGCAACAGCTGCTGCCGAAGCTCCTCATGGAGCCTTGGGTGCGGGGGGCAGCATCGGAGGTCTTGGTGGCCCCGTTTGCGTTCCTCCCTCTCGCCTTCCTCCGTCCTCCCTCCCTGGCCTCGTTGCCCTTGCCTCTGGGTACCCCCCCCTGATTTTTTTAGTCGAACGCTTTCCCTGGCGGCAGAGCTCCAGGTATTGGCAAGGCAAAGACGAGCATCGACGCCAGGGCCTTCAGTCTGAGTCTGGGAGGAGGCGGAGATGGAAGAGGAGGGAAATTGTGTGGGAGGGGGGATCGGGACGGAGGCTGGACGGGGAGGTAGAGCGGTGTGCAGGGGGAGGGAAGAAACGGGGAGGGGATGGGTGATAGAGGATGCAGGGGGGACGATGGACGACGACGACGATTACGATGGCGATGGAGATTTTGATTATGATTCATGGTGGTGATGATGGTGATGGTTATGTTGATGATGATGATGATGATGATGATGATGATGATGATGATGATGATGATGATGATGATGATGATGATGATGATGATGATGATGATGATGGTGGTACTTGTGATGCGATGATGACGACGATTTCAATTATTGATGGTGCTGTTGATGACGATGATGATGGTGATGGTCACGATGATGTTGCTGGTGATGATGGTGCTGATGAGGATAATGATCATGGTAATGAGCGTGATGGTAGCAATGGTGGGTTTGATGGTGAGGCGTCCGAATATGATGGTGATTACACCTGAGAAAACCCGATCAGTGGATGATTTGAAAATTATACCATGGATCTTGATATCGATTGTGCGATCGATAATGAGATCGATAGTGGAATCGATAGTGAGGACGATTGTAAGGTCGATCCTGAGACCGAGGGTGAACTCGATTCAATGAGATCGATAGTGAGATCGATCGCGAGATCGCTCATGCGATCTCTAGTGAGGTCGCTTTTGAGATCGATGGTGAAATCGATTGTGAGATCGATTGTGAGATCGATAGAGAAGTGGGTAATGAGATCGATCGTGAGACCGATCGATAAGAAGATCGACCAGGTGGCCAGGAACCCGGGAACCCGGGAACCTCGCCGCCCTCCGAAATCGGCCCACGGAACCCGGAACAGGGAACCCGGGAACCCAGAACCGGGAATCCGGGAACCCAGCCAGCACCAAAATCGGCGGGAAATGTTCGCCAAATCCTTCAACATCCGCGAGGACCCCTTCAGTGCAAGCACTGATTGGGGAATGGTCACGATGCTCATGATGGTCATGATGCTAATGATGGTGGTGATGGTGATGGTGATGGTGCTGGTTATGTTGGTGGCAATGATTATGAGGATGATGATGATGCTGATGCTGATGCTGATGCTGATGATGATGATGCTGATGATGATGATGATGGTGATGATGGTGATGATGGTGATAATGGTGATGATGATGATGCTGATGATGCTGATGATGATGATGATGATGATGATGATGATGATGATGATGATGATGATGATGATGATGATGATGATGATGATGATGATGATGATGATCAGGGGAAGGGGGAGGACTATCGGGGGAGAAGAGGGGATAGATGATGCATGACGCAGGGTGGAGGAGGACGTAGGGAGGCAGACGGATATCGATGCAGGACGGAAGTGGGGCGTGGAAAAAGACGTTGGAGGGAGGAGGAGGATCGATGGTGGCTGGTCACTGCGTAGACGGGAAGACGACGAGGTGCAGGATAAGGAGGGGGTCCTGGGTATGTTCAGCCCAGAAAGGCCCCGGCCGGCAGACCCCCCCTCTGGGAGTGGCCGTTGTCTTTGGCAGCCGAGCCCCCCTTGGGGGAACCGCCCTGGTTGCGGGGCGGTGGAGGTGTTTGCCGACTCCCGATCGCTGTGCGCCCTCCGCGGGAGAGACCCGCGCGCGCCGCTGGACGGGGGAGGAACTGGGAGCTCGGAACTCGGCGGTCCGCGAAACGATGCCAGAGGGCATCGTTGCCGGGGGTGTGCGCTGCTACGCCCAAGACGCCGTGCAGACCCGCATGGAGAGGAGGCGAGGGGGGGAGGAGGAGGAGGAGGAGGCGGAGGAGGAGGAGGAGGAGGAGGAGGAGGAGGAGGAGGAGGAGGAGGAGGAGGAGGGGGAGGGACGGCAAGCGTGTGTTCCGCCGTGGCCCCCGGGGGCCGCCTGCCGAGGGCGACGCTGGCCACGTCGACAGGATGCTCGCCTCGCTGCAGTCCGACGTGGCTCGGCTGCAGGCGGCGGCCGACGACCGGCTGGAGGACTCGGGCCTTCTCCTGGGGGCGTGGAAGGACGAGCGGATTCTCCACCACCGCTATACCATGGGTAGGAGAGGGAGGAGGAGGAGGAGGAGGAGGAGGAGGAGGACGAGGAAGAGGAGGAGGAGGAGCTCCCCGTCCTCCCTTCTGCCTCGCGTTGCCTATGGCAGTGGTGGTGGGAGCGCGGCCCACCATGGAAGAGGGGGTCAGAGGGAGGACCCAGGGGGGGTGTTCACCTCATGGCCGGGGCCAAGAAGTCTCCCAGATGTCATGGCCCCCGCTCCCCTCCTCCAGAGCAGTCTTGACCTCCCCTCATTCGCGCACGTGCCTCGGGCAGCGCACATGCCTTGCACCCCCTCTTCGGCCCCATTGCCACGCCCGTGGAAGACTTGTGAGCACTACGCCGTGCTGGCGTCTCCCGAGGCGTCGTCGGTCCTCGATCCAGGTATGGCACGGCGTATTTCACTGGGCCCCCAGCGCCAAACAGCCGTGCACAGTGCCGCGCTGGAGCGGGGCCGAAGGGAGGGAGTCCAGAACATGGTGCGATGCACGAGCGTCGTCCTCCCCTTGGCCAGTCTAGTGTTCCTGCCCCCTCTCCTCGCCCCCCTCTTCCCCGTCGTTCCCGTCGTATTCATCCTCAGGCAGACGCAGAGACAGGCAGAGAGAGGCGTGAATACATATAGATGTGCATGTATGTATAGATGCATGCATGTATGTATGTATGTATGTAGGTAGGCATGTGTGTTTATATATATATATATATATATATATATGAGTTGGGCCCCTGGGCGGTGCCTGTCATCTCCATGGGGTGTGCAGGGCGCCCCTGGGAGCGTCCGAAGCGTCCCGGAGGGCCCCTGGGACCGCCAGGAACAGTTCGAGACCGCCCAAGACGGCCCGCGAGCGCTCCAAGACGCGCATAGATAGCCTCAGGAATGGCCTGGAAGGCCCGAAGACGTTCCAAGAGAGCTCCATGAGGCCCCGAAGGCATCCCAAGAGGCCTCCCAAGAGAGCCCCGACAAGCCAAAATCGTTGATTTGTATTGTGTTTTTCTAGGTTTTTGGCTTTCTCGCTTTTTCGGGGTTCCGACGCTCCAAGACCGTCCAAAAGTCTCCCAAAACCGCTCCAAGACGGCCGAAGAAGCCCCCAAGACCGCCCCAAGACGGCCCAAGAGACCCCCCAAATCGTCCCAAGACGGCCCAGGAGAGCCCCAAGATGGCCCAGGAGCCGCCCAAGACGGTTCCAGGAGAGCCCCGACAGGGCTTCAAGACTGCCTAAACGAGCCCAGCGGTCCCCAAGAGGGCCCCGCCAGGCCCCAAGAGGCCCCGAAGAGGCCCCCAAGAGCCTCCCCGGAGGCCCCCAGAGGCCCCCAAGAGGCCCAACAATTGCCCTGAGCGCGCCCCAAGACGCCTCCAGGAGAGCCCAACAGGCCTCCGAGAGGCCCCCAAGAGGCCCACTGGAGGCCCTCAGGAGGTCGTCCCCATCATGTTCCCGGAAGGCGGTCCGGGAACATGATTCCGCTCCTTGGAGGAGTTTTCTGCGCTTTCCGAGGCGCCTTCCGAGGCGCCTTGGACGACGTACGTATGTTTCTATCGATTGTCCTTCTCCTGTGTACACAATCCTACATGTCTTGTGTATGTTTCTATATATATATATATATATAAATATGTATATAAAAAGAGGCCCACTGGAGGCCCTCAGGAGGTCGTCCCCATCATGTTCCCAGAAGGCGGTCCAGGAACATGATTCCGCGCCTTGGAGGAGTATTCTGTGCTTTCCGAGGCGCCTTCCGAGGCGCTTTGGACGACGTACGTATGTTTCTATAGATTGTCCTTCTCTTGTGTACACAATCCTACATGTCTTACGTATGGGCCTCTCTCTCTCTATATATATACACATACGCACACACATTTATACACACATATGTATATATACACATATGATATGTATATATACACATATGTATATATATATATATACATACATATATACCCCTCCCCCAAGCCCTCCCGAGTCGTGCCACTTCCTTCCACGCATTTCAAATACTTCCCCATATATAGAGGCCCCCAAGATGCCCAACAATGGCCCTGAGCGCGCCCCAAGACGCCTCCAGGAGAGCCCAACAGGCCTCCGAGAGGCCCCCAAGAGGCCCACTGGAGGCCCTCAGAAGGTCGTCCCCATCATGTTCCCGGAAGGCGGTCCAGGAACATGATTCCGCGCCTTGGAGGAGTATTCTGCGCTTTCCGAGGCGCCTTCCGAGGCGCCTTGGACAACGTACCTACGTTTATATAGATTGTCCTTCTCCTGTGTACACAGTCCTACATGTCTTACGTATGGGTCTATACATATATATATATATATATATATATATATATAATGTATATATACAGGCCTCCAAGAGGCCCCCAAGAGGCCCACTGGAGGCCCTCAGAAGGTCGTCCCCGTCATGTTCCCTGAAGGCGGTCCGGGAACATGATTCCAAGCCTTGGAGGAGTATTCTGCGCTTTCCGAGGCGCTTTCCGAGGCGCCTTCGACGACGTACTACGTTTCTATAGATTGTCCTTCTCTTGTGTGCACAATCCTACATGTCTTACGTATGGGCTTTTCTCTCTCTCTCTCTCTCTCTCTCTCTATATATATATGCATACATACATATATATATATATATATATACATATGCGCACACACATATATATATATATATACACATATATAATACACCCCTCCCCCAAGCCCTCCCGAGTCGTGCCACTTCCTTCCACGTATTTCAAATTCTTCCCCATATATAGAGGCCCCCAAGATGCCCAACAATGGCCCTGAGCGCGCCCCAAGACGCCTCCAGGAGAGCCCCACAGGCCTCCGAGAGGCCCCCAAGAGGGCCACGGGAGGCCCTCATAAGGTTGTCCCCATCATGTTCCTGGAAGGCGGTCCGGGAACATGATTCCGCGTCTTGGAGGAGTATTCTGCGCTTTCCGAGGCGCCTTCCGAGGCGTCTTCGACGACGTACCTGTGTTTATATAGATGGTCCTTTTCCTGTGTACACAGTCCTACATGGCTTACGTATGGGTCTATATATAATGTATATATACATATACATACACACATATATATGTATATTACATATATATATATACATATGTATATATACGTATAAATATTTATATACATATGTGTATATGCATATATATATATACATATATATATATATATATGTACATATACATTTATATATATATATATATATATATATATACATATATGTATACACATACCCCTCCCCCAAGCCCTCCCGAGTTGTGCCACTTCCTTCCACGTATTTCAATTTCTTCCCCATATATAGAGGCCCCCAAGATGCCCAACAATGGCCCTGAGCGCGCCCCAAGACGCCTCCAGGAGAGCCCCACAGGCCTCCGAGAGGCCCCCAAGAGGCCCCCTGGAGGCCCTCAGAAGGTTGTCCCAATCATGTTCCCGGAAAACGGTCCGGGAACATGATTCCGCGCCTTGGAGGAGTATTCTGCGCTTTCCGAGGCGCCTTCCGAGGCGTCTTCGACGACGTACCTATGTTTACACAGATTGTCCTTCTCCTGTGTACACTCTCCTATATGTCTTACGCCTGGGCCCCTGGGCGGTGCCTGTCATCTCCATGGGGTGTGCAGGGCGCCCCCGGGAGCGTCCGAAGCGTCCCGGAGGGCCCCTGGACTGGAGGCCCTCAGGAGGTCGTCCCCATCATGTTCCCGGAAGGCGGTCCGGGAACATGATTCCGCGCCTTGGAGGAGTATTCTGCGCCTTCCGAGGCGCCTTGGACGACGTACGATTCATATTCTTGAACGCTTTCGGGGAACATGATTTCTCACCGTTTCGGAACGCTTTCCTACTGCTGCGGTGCTCTGGGGGGAGGGGACGGGGGTCCGGGAACATGATCGGGAGGTTAGGGAACGAGGGTTTGGAGAGGAGCAGTAGGACAGACGGACGGGGCCAGGGGGCGGGGGAGGGGTGGTGCCACCGGTTGGCATGGCCGCCCCGGGCGTCCTGTGGGGTCCACGAGCCCGCCCAAGACGGCCCATGAGGCCCCAAAGACAGCCCAAGAGACCCACAAGACAGCCTCAGCAAGGCCCAAGAGGGCCCCCAAGACGCTCAAGAGCGCCCCAACAGGGCCCGAGATGGTTTGAAGATGGCCGAAGAGGGCCCCAAGAGGGTCTTCAAGGGGTAAACACCGGCCTATTTCCATTCGTAAAGCATACATTTTCAGCATACTCGCTTGCTTGGTCCTCACAGTGCCCCAGACGCCCCCGAGCCCCAAGACAGCCCAAGAGAGACCCAAGAGGGCCCACGACGGCCCAAACGGGTCGTCCCGTGAGGCTCACGGAACCCCCCAAAGACGGCCCAAGAGGCCCGAAAGCCGGCCCAGGAGGCCCCCAAGACGGCCTCAGGAAGGCCCAAGAGGGCCTCGTTCGAAATCATGTTCCCGGAAACCTCTTCGGGAACATGATTTCCGGGTTTCTAGGACGCCCAAGAGGGCCCCAGGATGGCCCCAAAAGGGCCCTAAATGGACGTTCGAAAAGGCCCGGATAGCCACAGTTCGTTGATTTGTGTGAGATGTTGTTGGATTTCTTCCGCGCCGAGGAGACGGAGAGGGCGAAGGAGGAGGAGGAGGAGGAGGAGGAGGAGGAGGAGGGGGAGGAGGAAGAGGAAGAGGAGAAGGACGAGGCGGGGAGGAGGAGTGGAGGGGAGGAGGGGGGGAGAGAGGAGGAAGAGGCTCGAGGGCGATCGACGATCGGAGACGACGACCGGCGACGGTGATTCACGACGGCGACGACGACGACGACGACGACGACCACGACGACGACCGATGACGATCGACGACGATGACAACAGTCGACGCCGCCGATCGATGATCGACGGCGACGACGACGACGGCCACGCCGACGGCGGCGACGCTGTCCGACAGCCTCAGCGAGGCCCAAGGGGGCCCCAAGACGTCCAAGAGCGCCTCAAGAGGGCCCGAGATGGTTTGAAGCTGGCCGAACAGGGCCTTCAATAGGCAAAAATCTGCCCATTCCCGTTGTACCACGTACGTTTTCAACATATTTGCTTGCTTGGCCCTCACAGTGCCCCAGACGCCCCCGAGCCCCAAGACAGCCCAAGAGAGACCCAAGAGGGCCCAAGACGGCCCAAAAGGGTCGTCCTGTGAGGCTCACGGAACCCCCAAGACGGCCCAAGAGGCCCCAAAGTTGGCCCAGGAGGCTCCCAACACGGCCTCAGGGAGGCCCAAGGGGGCCTGTTTCGAAATCATGTTCCCAGAAGCCTCTCCGGGAACATGATTTCCTGGTTCCCACGACGCCCAAGAGAGCCCTAAGACGGCCCCAAAAGGCCTAAATGGACGTTCGAAAAGGCCCGGAGGGCCATAATTCGTTGATTTGCGCGAGATGTTGTTGGATTTTTTCCGCGCGGAGGAGACGGAGAGGGCGAAGGAGGAGGAGGGGGAGGAGGAGGAGGAGGAGGAGGAGAAGGAAGAGGAAAAGGAGGAGGAGGCGGGATGGAGGAGTGGAAGGGAGGAGGGGGGAAGAGAGGAGGAGGCTCGAGGGCGATCGATGATCGGCGACGACGACCGGCGACGGTGATTGACGACGACGACGACGACGACGACGACGACGACGACGACGACGACGGTCGACGACCGACGACGACGACGATAGACGACGATGACAACAGTCGACGCCGCCTATCGACCATCGACGGCGACGACGACGACGACGACGGTCGCGCCGACGGCGGCGACGCTGTCCGCGTGCGCAGAGCCACCCTGGACCCAGTCTTTTCTGCATCGTTCGAAATCCTGTCCCCGGAAACGTCTCCGGGAACATGATTTCAGGAGGAGGAGGAGGAAGAGGAAGAGGAGGCAGATTACGAGGAGGAGGAGGAAGAGGAGGAGGAGGAGGAGAGGAGGAGGAGTGGGCGGGAGGGCTCGGGGCCGATCGACGATCGGTGACGGTGATCGGCGACGGTGATTGACGATGACGACGACGGTCGTCGACGGCGACGATCGGCGACGACGACGACGATGGACGACGATGACAACAGTTGACGCCGCCGATCGGCGAACGGCGACGACGACGACGTTTTCACAGTGCCACCCCGAGGAGCCCCAAGACGGCCCAAGAGGGACCCAAGATGACCCATGAGAGCTACAAGCCAGCCCAAGAGCGCCCCAAAAGGCACCCAACAGAGCCACAACGGGGGCAAGCAGAGCTGCCTACAGAGATTCTCGGGAGGCCTCATCCGCAGCGATCGAATTCATGGGCCCCGAAGCCTCTATCGGAACATGATTTCTGGGTTCCCAGGACGCCCAAGGGGCCCTAAGACGGCCCCGACAAGTCCTGAAAGGACTCCAGAAACAAAAAACCCAAAGGCACACAGTTCGTTGATTTCCGCGACATGTTGTTGGATTTCTTGCACGCGGAGGAGGTGGAGGAGGAGGAGGAGGAAGAGGAAAGGAAGAAGAGGAGATGGCGGGAAAACGCAGGAAATGAGGGGAAACGGGGGGGGGGTGGGGGGTGGAGAGAGAAGGGGACGGGGGGAGGAAAAGGGGAAGAGGGATGATGGACGAATGATGGTGAGGATGATGCTGATGGTAATGATGATGATTGGTGATGATGATGCTGATGATGATGAGGACGATGATGATGATGATGGGGGGAGGAGGGAGGTAAGGGAGGAGGAGGAGGGGAGGGGGAGGAGGAGGAAGGAGGAGGAAAAAGAGGAGGTGCCAATGAGCAAGGGACGAGGAGGAGGAGAGGAGGAGGAGCGAGGGGTAGGAGGCGGAGGAGGAGGAGGAGGAGGAGGGGGGGGCGGAGAGGAGGAGCAGGAGGAGGGGGGGAGGAGTGGAGGAAGAGGAGAAAAAGGGGGAGGAAGAGGGAGAGGGAGGCCCGCCCCGAGTGTTCCCTTTGTCCGATGTGGCCCAATGCTTGCGCGGCGTCGCAGTGCCGTTTGGCGAGCCATGTAGTCTGAACAGGATGGGGAGAAGGAGCGGGAGAAGGAGGGGTGAGAGGAGGAGGAGGACGGGGACGAGGACGAAACCGAGGACGAGGACGAGGAGGACGAGGACGACGAGGAGGCGGAGGAGGAGGAGGAGGAGGAGGAGGAGGGAAGGATGGGGGACAGGAGGAGGGAGAGGAGGAGGGAAGGATGGGGGACAGGAGGAGGGAGAGGAGGAGGAGGAGGAGGAGGAGGAGGAGGAGGACCATGATGAAGATGATGGTGGTGATGGTGATGATGGTGATGATGATGATGATGAGGAGGAGGGAGAGGAGGAAGAGGAGGAGGAGGAGGAGGAGGGAAACTAGGAGGAGAAGGGGGAGGAGGCGGAGGAGGAGGAGGAGGATGAAAAGGAGGATGAGGGGAGGAAGGGGGCGGAGGAGGAGGAAGGGGGAAAAGGAGGGGACGATGGGGGGAGGAGGAAGAGTAGGAGGAGAAGAGCAGGAGCAGGGGGAAAGAGGAGGACGAGGAAGAGGTGTCGTTTTCGGCCGCCTCGGGCCGCCCGGGGGTGAGGAGCGCCCAACAACTTTTCGAACCACGACCACGAAATTCGACGAATAACCGAAGTGCATTCAGCCTTCAACCTCCTCGTCCGTGGTTTGGCCGTTGCCCCGGACGAAGCTAGAGCCTAAGCGCACGCGTAGCGCGCGCGTGGTTCTAGTGCGTATATGTATATGTGTATGTGTATGTGTATGTATGCACGTATGTATGTATGTATGTATACATGTATGTCTATGTGTATATACATGAATGCATATACCTATACTCCAGAATCGCGCGCGCTTAGGTTCTAGCGCAGACCAGGGGCGCGTTGCAGCACACGGGGAACCCCCCGCCTCCACACTTTTGGAGGCGAGGGGCAGAAGAGGGAGAGAGGCAAGAATGGGGCGCCAGGGCTAGTTCGGGCCTGTCCCTCTGCAGGTGGACTATGGACGAAAAGTAAACCATATTCCAAACATGCCCAAACAATACCCAAACATACTGTGCCTCTACAGGGGGAATATTCAGGAATAGTCTAAAAATAGCAAGGTGACGAGTTGTTGACAATTTTCGCGCATGTTGGCGGTATCTTTTGACTATTTTTCATTTGTCGCCCAATACCCGCCTGTAGGGGGGCAGGCCCGACCTGACGCTAGGGGGAAGGAATCCGCCGATCCCCCACCTGTTCGGGGGTGAGACGACGTGTGAGACATGTGGCTGCCCTCCTCTCCCCTTCCCCCCCCCGTGGGGGTCCGCCATCGGATTGGACGAAGGGGGTTCGGGCGTGGGGGGGAAACCGTGGACGAGCTCCTCGACGCACCCCCCAAGCTTCCAGGGCCTCCAAAGAGCCGCAAGATGGCCCAAGAAAGTCCAAAAACAGAGCGCCAACACAGCCCAACACCGCGTCGGAACGATCGTGAGGTCGACATTGGGAACGACAGGGGGATCGATCGTGGGATCGATAGTGGGATCGATAGTGATATCGATCATTGGATCGACGGTGATCGATTGTGATATCGATAGTGGGATCGACAGTGTGATCGATCGTGAGATCGATCGTGATATCGATCTTGAGTGAGGTCGATGATGACATCGATACTGAGACCGATAGTGGGATCGATGGTGAGATCGATTGTGATCGAGTGTGATATAGATAGTGACGTCGATGGTGAGATTCATCGTGACATCGATTGAGTGAGGTAAATCTTGATATCGATAGTGATACTGGGCGTGGAATCGATCGTAAGACCGTCAAGTGGGACCGGTTGAAGGGGTTCATGGTCAAATGATCGATAGTGGGATTGACAGTGATATCGATATTTGTATCGATTGTGAGACCGATTGAGCGAGATCGATTGAGTGAGATCGATCGAGTGAGATCGATAGTGATATCGTGATATCGATCTGCTGGTACGACGTTCTTCCCATCCCCCTCTCACAACCTTGTTGTCACCCGAAGGCTGATCGTATAGGTATGTAAGATCTGGCGCGGCTGCCCCTGCATCCTGGGTGAAGGCTGTCGTTGCCCAGGTTTGGCTTGTGGCTGCATGTCGCGCTCTTGGCAAAAAAGACCCGACTGAACCAGCATCGCAGGCCTACAGGTTGACACCAATACCAATTTCGGCGGTGTGCCTCCACCGAGGGAAGACGATCCCGACTTCGGTGATGGTGGTAATATTCTGGCTTCCAAGGTGGCCAAACTATTACCACCAACGCCGAAATCTAGGATCATCTTTCCCCTGTGGAGGCAACCCCCTGTGTTGGTCGTGGTGCCCATGTCCAGGCCTCCAACAGCAAGGTATCTCTCCTACGGTGCACGTGTCGCCATGTCCGCCCATCAAGCGCCGCAGCCTCCAGAAAAAAACACGTGGAGCATTCAGAACGAACAGGAGGAGGAGGAGGAGGAGGAGGAGGAGGAGGAGGAGGAGGAGGAGGAGGAGGAGCAGGAGGAGGAGGAGGAGGAGGAGCAGGAGGAGGAGGAGGAGGAGTGAGGAGGAGGAGAGGAGGAGGGCGGAGAGGAGGGAGGGAGGAGGAGGGAGGGAGGAGGAGGAGGAGGAACAGACGGTCTGTCGTTTCGTTCGGGTCGCGGAGAGAGCGACTCCGCACGCAGGGCTCGTCGGGAGCCTCGCCAGGTCATCTCGAGGAGCAAGGGGGAACGGAGGAAAAGGAAAACGGGAGGCGGGATGCCCAACAGCAGTTCCTGTTCATTTTGAACAGGACTCGCTGTCCGCGCCGCCGCGGCCTGTGTCCATTCGAGACAGAAGGCCGCCTTCCCAACAGCGGCCGCTGTTGGTTTGGGATAACATTTGTTGTTGGGCATTGTACCCATTTTTTCCGTATCCAATTCGGGGTCCAAAAACAAGGAGAGGCGAGGAGCGGGGGAGCCAGGAGAGACGCAGAAGCCAGGATGCCCCCCTGTGGTTCACGTGGACTCTTGGAGCCATCTCTGGTGGCGCACGTCACCACCGTGTGGTCTCACACTGAAAGGCCCAATGTTGGCGTCCAGAATGCGAGTGACCGCCGGTGGCTGCCGCACTTTTGGGAGGTCCGTCGCAGGCTGGGCCTGTCTGTCAGACCAACCTCCGTCGCCGTCGCACCACGCGGGGTGCGCAGGGAGAAGAAGCTGTGTGTCAGGCGCGGCCTCGCTGGTCGCTGTCGCACCCTTGGCCCAGCCATCATGTGCAGTCATGCGCCTGGCCATCCGTCTGGCCCCCCCGTCGCCGTCGCACCGCGCGGGGAGTGTCGGAAACGAGTCAAGGGTCCATCTGTCGCGGCCCCGCCAGTCGCTGTCGCACCGTTCGCCCGCGTGATTTGTGCTGTCCATCCGTCTGGCCACACCCCGTCGCCGTCGAGAAAGACTGAGGCGCGTGATACGTGCTGGAAGTGAGCTGTCCACGGTGCGCCCATCGCACATCGCGCAATTCACGTGATTGATCTTTTCGGTGGTCCGTGCGGCGACATATCGCTTTTGGGCATCTGTCCACGACGGGCCCATTGCCGCCGCACTGGGGAGATCAGGTCGCGTGGGACCCCCAACCCCCTCGTTATGTATGCAGGTATGTATGCAGTTATACATGTAAGCATGTATGCATGTATACATGTAAGCATGTATGCATGTATGCATGCATGCATGCATGCATGGATGTATGTATGTATGTATGTATGTATGTATGTATGTATGTATGTATGTATGTTTGTTTGTAAGTATGTACGTCCGTACGTCCGTACGTACGTACGTACTTTTGTGTGTAGTTATGTAAAGGAGTACCGTTTTAGTTTTCAGTTTGGGTTGCATCTCCCAGTGTCGTCGTTTTGACGTTTCGGGCGCTGTTGGTTTACCGTTGTCGTTCCCCTGGTGAGGGCCTATGCATATCACCGTTTTTGTTGGATCCGAGCCGTTTGTCGAATTGGCTCCGAAAGTCCTTCGGATCCACGGACTGCCCAGGCCGCTTCGGTGAACCGTTTGTTGTTACCGTTTCGGTGAACATGTCTTGTTGTCGTTGTCGCTCCCACGATCAAGACGAAGCTGTTTCGAACCGTGTGTAGGAGAACTGGCCTTGCCGTTTCCAGGGGCTGCTGATGTGGACGCCCGGCAGGGGCACGGACAGAGCAGGCCTGACACCCCACAGCAGATGTTGGCCCAAACCAAACACGTGGCCGCTTCTCGGCAGGCGGCCTTCCTGTTTGGAGTGGGCAACGCACGCGGCGACGCCGACAGCGAACCCTGTGCTGAATCAGTTGCGAACTGCTGTCGGTCTTCGTAGCGAACTGCGGGCGGGAGGTTTTGGACAGCGCGTCGTTCCGCCGGTCCTGGTTCACCACGCTTCGGCGCGACACGCTATCCATTCCCCAGTCCCCAGGCGTTAACGTCCCGAGCCCTTCCCAGCATCCCGGCCCGCGGAGCGGAGCGGCAAGTTGTCCGCTCGCATGGCACAGCGTGTCGCCGGGCCGCCGCGGCGACACGCTGAGCAAAAATTCTCGGCCGCAAGGCCCGCCTGCGCAATTCTGGCCCCCCTGTCACCATCCTCCGAACCACCCCGACCCAACCCGAAGGACCCAACCCGAAGGCCCCAATCTGCCCTCCATTCCTGGTCGGGGGGGGCGTCGGGGAACACCGAAAAGACAGGTTTGGAACCCGCCCCCCCCTCCCCAACCCGAAATTGGGGTCTTCGGGTTAGGTGAGGAGTATAGTATCGGAGTCGCCCCAACATAATAATACTATGTGTGCGTCGCCCCCCCCCAGGGGCGACGCGCTTACCAAGAAATCTTGTACTATATTAGTCGTGGCGGGCGCCTTCTGGCCACACCGCTTGTCGCACCACGCGCGCCTGCCGCCGCCAACCGGCGCGGAGCCCGCTGCCATTCCAGTCTCACACAGCGGCGCCGTGGCGCCCGCCGGCAGCGCCCCCCCCCCGGCGTGCACCTGGCAGGTCCGAGTCCGACAGGATGGGTATACCACATGTTCGGGTCGGAGGTGCGCCTCCAAGGAGGACATATAGTATCGGGGGCGGAAAAAAGGGGGGTGCTGATTAGGGGGGGGGATATCATGGCGGGGGCTATGATATTTCCGCAGATTTCATGCTGCCTCTTCTCATTTCATTCCGTCCCTGGCCCCCCCGCTGGGCCGCGCACATGCCGCCGGTCATGATTTGCACCCCCCCCCCTCTTGGACACCCCCCTCTTGGCCGCTCCCGATATTATCAGGAGGGGAAAAACACACAGACACAATGCATCGTCGATTCCCCGGAGAATATTGGAACATACGGGAAGAGTGGGGGGGAAGTCAGAAACCCAGAACATGTGGGAAGATGTGGGGAAGCTTGTCATTTGTGTGTGTATTTATCTGTGTGTCTCTGTGCGCCCCATGGTTCAAGCAGTGGCGAAGCGTCCTGGCTCGCCTATAGCCCTACCAAACAATGTTCTAAGAATCTTTTGCGGTTCCCACGAAATGCTCTTAGAACATTTCTGGCGGAGATTGTCTTGTTTAATGCAGCGGGCTTACGTTCTAAGGACAATGTTGTTGTTCTTAGAACATTCTCGGGTTCTGAGCACATTTCGTGGTATGACTACAGGAATGCCAGGACGGGCGGTCCCTGCTCAAGTGGTAGGCAGTCCACCCGTGGCCCAGGCTCTGCAGCCTGCCCCGGGGCCGCGGTGCCCGCCGCCGCCGGCGTGCGCGCTCCTGCCCGCCGCAGGCCCCCCGGCCTCCCCCTGGGGGGCCCGGCCGGCCCGCCCTTTGCGCCGGGCCGCCGCGGCCTCCCGGAGGTCAGGAGGGATCGGACACGCGCAGAGGGGGAGGGGGGAGGGGAGGGGGGAGGGCTTCTCAGAGGCACCCCTGCTTCTCAGAAGACGCGGGCCTTGTCTATCGATGTAAGGCCAGCGCCTTCTAAGAAGCAGCCTCCTTCCAAGAAGCCTTCCCCCCTCCCCCTACCCCCTCGTGCGCGCGGCCACAGGGAGGAAACACACAGACACAAGGAATCGTCGATTCCCCAGAGGAGATGGGAGAATATGGGAAGTGGGGGGGAAGACAGACACCCAGAAAAGATGGGAAAGTATGGGGGAATCCTGCTATCTGTGTGTGTATTGATTTGTGTGTCCCGGGGCCCCTTCACAGAGGGGGTCCGAGTAGCCAAGGGTGGTGGTGCGACGACGATTCTCGAGGATAGGCCTCGAGATCCTGGCGCTGCAATTTTTTGTTCACCACGGGCGCTTTCCCTCGGTTTCGGGCCGCGGGACCTTCGCAGATCGATCCGGCTCGAGAAATGACGCAGAAAGATGGGGTCCTGAGGTCTGGACGTGATTTGTTGCGATGTTGCATGTTTGTTCTGCAGCGTCGGATCTCGTGGAAAGAACTCCTGACCCTGATACGAGGGTGAAGACGTGGCCTCACTTGGGTCCCTGCCTGCGCATCATGGATCGTGAACATGGGCGGCCTGGCTTGATACGTCTGCAGAACAGACCCTTATCCTTGGTGTCTCTGGCGTTCCTACCTTAGGTCCAGGCCTCGGAACAAAATAGCGAGCACTCATGCCACATTCATCTGTGAACGCCTCCCCCTCCCCCCAATGTTCAAAGTTGGCGGTGGGTCTGATGAGTTGCATCTCGACCGAAATCTCCCCCGCGCGTGCCAACTTTGACTTTGGGGGGCAGGGGGGTGTGTTCACAAGTTGTTTCCCTCTACCGTCCCCTCCCAAGGTTTTAGGGGGGTCGGTCCAGGACTCAGATGCTCGCGTTCTCAACCAATCACGACGGGAGGCGTCTGGCAGTTTTGTTTCGGCCTCTGGGGGCCCTCGCCGGGCCCTGGGACCGTCAACGATAAATTTTATTTCGCGACGGAAAGCCGGCCTCTGGGAAAAAAGGGTCGGGACTTCCGGAGAGCCTGTATACCAGTAGCGTCGGGAGCCTCGAGACTGGGGTCAATGCAAACGGGGGTCGGCCAGGGCACCAGATCCTCCAGGATCCCGCGAAGACCCCCTCGTGGCCGCGAGGCGGCCGCGCACATTGGCTGACCCGGGTTTGCGAAGACCTGCGTTGCAGTTTTTCTGTTCCTGCATTGCAGTTTTTTGGTTTCCTGCTGACCCGGGTCTGGATTGACCCGGGTCAGAAGATCCCTGATATCGTTTAGCTGACCCCGATCCCCATCCCCATCCCCATCCAGACCCCTGCCATCTCACCCCTCCAGTTGGGGATACACCCCTCACAACCCGAGCGAAGCAGCCCATATCCCCATCCAGGAGGGCAGATCGGCTAGTGGGGCCCAGGCCACGCCCACTGGGGCTATGGGGCCAGTTGGACGATGCTCAGCATTGAAGAAATCAAGGCATCGGATGCCTGGGGTTGCCGCCTCCCAGATGGGGTCCGAGTGGATGGGGTCGGAGGATCGCGCCGCATCGCCAACGCATCGTCAATGCATTGCCAGTGCATTTGCGAAACTTCGGCGACGTTTGCGATGCATCGGCGGATTCGGCGTGGAAAAAGTCGGGCTCCGCATCGAGCCGCATCATCGCCGATGCATCGGCGATGTGGCGCGATCCTCCAACCCCATCTACGCGGGCACCATTCAGGGGGCCTCCAGGCAACAGGGTTCAGCACGAATCGAAGGAGAAGGCACGGCATGAAGATAGCAGATTCGACGGTCCGCGCGGATTTCTTGGATCGGCGGTGGGCCCGCCTGGCGGCGCGTCCGGCGCCGCCCCTGGCGCGCGCCGCGCCACAGGGAGGGGTCCAGCGCCGATTCAAGAAATCCGCGCGGAGCTCCGACAGGTTGTGTTTTTTTGTAGTTTTTCCTCCCTCCAGCGAACGAGGCTCAGCCAGAGCGCTGGACTCTGAAAGATCCTGCGGAGCCAGATTTGGGCCGAGCCAGGCTCGGGACCTGCTCTTGGCCCTGGAGGTGGCCTTGCATGTTGGCTGAGCTCGGTTTCGAAAGCCCCCCTCCGAGAATACAACATGGTTTTCTGGTCGTTGTCGTTGTCGTCGTCGTCGTCGGGTTCGCGCTGAGCCCGGTGAGTCCACGCCCGGTTGCCTGCGGCAGACGGCGCCGGGCTTCGGTTTGCCTGTGGCACCTGTCCCCACCTAGAGGCAGCAGGCGGGTGGCGTTAAGGAACCCAGGCCCAAGAGGGATAGGCATGGATGGGTCCAACGATAAATAGAGGCCGAGGAAGAGGAGGAGGAGGAGTAGGAGGCCGAGGAGGAGGAGGTTCAAACCTTTCTGGGACCTCCGCTCAGGAGGTGTCCTTCCTGCTGCCTGCTATCCTTCTCTCCTCTCCGCCTGCATCCTCCAGGGATGACAGCCCGCTTGTTCGTCTCGGGGAGCAGGCGATCCATTTTCAGGATTGCCTCCTGTCCGACCAGGTGGGAGGGCATGGCTGCGTCTCGAGGAGACCAGAGCCTCCAGCAGCGGCGGCGGATTTCAAAATCAGTGGTGCGTGACCCGACCAGGCAGGCGAGGCAGCGCGAGCTTGCGAAGCCCTGTCCTCCGGACAGTGCCCGATTCGACAATGCCCGAGCGGAGAGGGAGGTGCGGAAGGGAGAGGGGGAGTCAGCAGAGAGGGGGGAGGGAGAGGACTGAGTGTTTCTTGCACACGGTTGTGGCTGAGTTGTCGAGTTCATTCGGCTCAATGAAGGAAGTCGTCCAGACTATTCTGACATCCAAGCGATCTAATAGGCTCGTGCTGTCGGCACCGAGCCTAGTTGCCTGGCTGCCCCCAGCGTGGCCGTCGAGGAGGGACGGGGGCAGTCGGCGGGGTGAGTCAGGGGCAACTTTTGGGGCGTGTATATCAGGAGCGAAAGAAGGACGTACATGTACATGAATCCACGCTGGTTTCGAGAGTACGCATTGCGCAAATGTGATGAAGTCGGGCCTGTCCCTCTACAAGGGGAGTGTTCCAAGATAGTACCAAAATTGTCTGGGGACGATCTATTGAGTATCGTGGAGTATTGTTTGGTTTGTCTGCTGACTATTTCTCGTTAAACGTCCGCCTGTAGGAGGACACGCCCGACCTAAGCCTATTGCCGACGTGACGGCGAGGCTTCGCCGATCTCGAGCGCGATGCTTCCACTCATTGAGCAGGTCCCTCCCCCCACGTTGCCCCTCAGTCAGTGAGAGGGGGGGGGGCGTGGACGGCGAAGGCCTCCCGCCGGGGGACAGGGACGGCAGGGGTTTTCGGTTCTTTTTTTTCTTCTCTTTTATTCGCCTGTAATTTTTTTATCTCTGGATATTTTCACTATTGACAGTTGTTCTTCCCTTCCAAATACCTATTACGCTTATTTTTATATTTTCTCTTCCTTCTTATTACATTTGCCGCTGGCTGTCCTTGGCAGCCGACATTTAGGAAAGCAGGGACAGAAACATAAGAACATACAGAAACATAAACTCGGAGGTCGGCGCGGATTTCTCGGATCCGCGCTGCACCCCCTTGGCGGGGCCTCCGGCGCCGCCCCTGGCGCGCGGAGCGCGCCAGGGAGGGGGGTGAAGCGCGGATCCGAGAAATCCGCGCGGACCTCCGAGTTCTTAATGTTTATGTCGATGTTCATTGCCCTGGACATGGGGTGAGGCGGCTGGTGCGCCAGTTCCCTAAAGCTCAGGAGAGAGAGAGAGAGAGAGAGGAAGGGTTACGTCGGGCCTGTCCCTCTGCAGGGGGAGAATTCAAAAATAGTAAGTACATAGTCTGGGGACTATTGTTGTATTTTTCCATAGATTCTTTGAATAGTTTGACCATCTGTGATGTTTCGTTCAGGATCCGCCTATAGGGGGACGGACAGGCCCGACTGAAAGAAGGGGAGTGCCTTCTGGAGCCAGCGCGCCCCTCTGCGGCGGAGGTCGCAAGGCGAGGTGGGGGGCAGACGCTGTTTTCATCGGGCTCCGCGGCACCCCTCCCCCCCACCTCGAGGCAGTGGGCTGGCTTCGCTCAGGAATCCTGGCCCACAAGGGATCGGAACGGAAGGGTTTGGGCGAAACAGAGGAGCAGGACAATGAGGAGGAGGAGGCGGAGGAGGAGGCGGAGGAGGAGGAGGAGGAGAAGGAGGCGGCGGAGGCGGACGAAGAGGGGTAATGAGGAGGAGGAGGAGGAGGAGGAGGAGGAGGGGGGAGGAGGAGAGGAGGAGGAGGAGGAGGAGGAGGAGGAGGAGGAGGAGGAGGGAGGAGGGGGAGGGGGTGGAGGGGAGGGGGAGGGGGAGGGTGGAGGGGAGGGGAGGGGGAGGGGGAGGGAGGTGGAGGGGGAGGAGGAGGGAGGAGGAGGAGGAGGGTGGAGGAGGAGGAGGAGGAGGAGGCGGCAGGGCAGGAGGGGAGAGGAGGAGGTAGGAGGAGGAGGAGGAGGAGGAGGCGGAGGAGGAGGAGGAGGCGGAGGAGGAGGAGAGGAGGAGGAGGAGGTGGGGGAAGAGGCGGAGGAGGCGGAGGAGGCGGAGGGAGGCGGCGGAGGCGGGGAGGCGGAGGAGGAGGCGGAGGAGGAGGAGCAGGAGGAGGAGGAGGAGAAGGCAGGAGGAGGACCGCCCCGCCCCACCGCACGAGGCGCCGGGCCCACGCCGCCGGCCTGGGCGCCGGCGCGCCCGCCCGGCGCGCCCGCCTGGCCGACGCCGGAGTTCGGCGCCCGGCGCGCCAGCCTGCCGGAGCGGGCCGCTGCCGACGCGGGGCCCCAGGCGGCGTGGGCGGCGGCGGCCAGGGCGGCACAGCCGGAGGCGCCGGGCCCTCCCCTCGGGAGCCGGAGGCGTGATTTGTTGCGAGGTTGCACTTTTGTTTTGCAACGTCGGATCTCGGGGAAAGAACTCCTGCCATGACCCTGATAAGAGGGTGAAGACGTGGCCTCACTTGGGTCCCTGCCTGCGCATCATGGATCGTGAACATCGGCGGCCTGGCTTGATACGTCTGCAGAACAGACCCCTATCCTCGGTGTCTCTGGCGTCCCTACCTTAGGTCCAGGCCTCGGAACAAAAATAGCGAACACTCATGCCACATTCATCTGTGAACTCCTCCCCCTCCCCCAACGTTCAAAGTTGGCGGTGGGTCTGATGAGTTGCACCTCGACCGCAGTCTCCCCCGCGCGTGCCAACTTTGAGTTTGGGGGGCAGGGGGGGGGGCGTTCACCAATTGTTTCCCTCTAGCGTCCCCTCCCAAGGCGTTAGGGGGGTCGGTGCAGGACTCAGATGCGCGCGTCCTCAACCAATCACGACGGGAGGCGTCTGGCAGTTTTGTTTCGGCCTCCAGGGGCCCTCGCCGGGCCCTGGGACCGTCAACGATAAATTTTATTTCGCGACGGATAGCCGGCCTCTGGGAAAAAAGGGTCGGGACTTCCGGAGAGCCTGTATACCAGTAGCGTCGGGAGCCTCGAGACTGGGGTCAATGCAAACGGGGGTCGGCCAGGGCACCAGATCCTTCAGGATCCTGCGGAGACCCCCTCGGGCTGACCCGGGTCATCGAGCCGCCCGTGGCCGCGAGGCGGCCGCGCACATTGGCTGACCCGGGTTTGCGAAGATCTGCGTTGCAGTTTTTTGTTTCTTGCATTGCAGGTTTTGGTTTCCTGCTGACCCGGGTCTGGATTGACCCAGGTCAGAAGATCCCCCCCCCCCCCGACAGGGTCGGGTCGCGTCGGACATCAAATCAGGGCCGGAGGTCTTTTTTGGGGGCCCTGTTCGGCCCCCGGGCCGGGGATCTCGGCACCGTCGGAGAACGGCTCAGGGCGGAGAGCCGGTCCCGGGGAGAGGGTCGGGACTGAAGAATCAGGACGTTGCATGTCTAGGAAGACATCCTGAAGAATCAGGACGTTCCTGAAGAACGCCGTCCTGAAGAATCAGGGCGTCGCAGGTCTGGGAAGACATCCTGTCGGGCGGTTTTCGTTATGGTTTGGCCTCTGGAGGCACTGATACTGTGAGGTCGGGCACGTCGCCCCACTCACAGGAGGAAGAGTCCAAAACAGTGAACACATCGTCTGGGGACTGCTCTTGAATTTGTTGCGCATCTTTTGACTCGGGGGTGGACAGACCTCCTTCCCTGACACGTCGATTAAGGAATTTGCCGTTTTCGGCTCGCGAGAGGGCGTCGCTGCCGTCTTTTTTGCGGGTCCAGGTCCGTCGGTTTCGGTCCCAGGCCGTGTTCATTAAGGGGAGGTTTACTAAAGGGAGGTTTGTCCACCGCCGATTGGTTATGTTTCATTTTTCTTCCACAATCCGGCTGTAGGGGGGCGCGCCCGACCCAACGTCAGCAAAACGATGCAGGATGAGAAGCCGGTCCAGGGGAAGGTCGGGGAAACGTATGACTCGAGTAAGCCGGAACTCGGGTGGGCCGACGTTCTTTGTCGAGCGCGTCCTGGATTTTGACGGCGGTCCAGTTTTCCTGGGATGCCTGCAGCGGGAGCTCGCACCAAATTTCAGATTGTATCTCGTCATTTTTACGATGGCCCCGTCAGGCCAACCCGAGTCCTCCGTACCGGTCCGTACCCGATCAGAGCCCAGAATCATCAGGGGTAACTCGGGTCAGGGCTAACTTGGGTTCGTTTTTCGGGAATCCGAGCCCGAGTTACCCCGGACCCGAGTTACCTCGGATCACTCGGGCGCCCAACCCGAGTTTCACAGCTCCCCGAAATTGGGTCGAGACCTCTGGGGGTCGACACGATGAACAAATCACGACGTCGGGGAGCTGGGTCCAGGGTTAGGTCGGGCGTGTCCCCCCATGGGGGATTTTGGACGACAAATCAAAAATACTCTCCCAAAAATGCCCCAACATGGTCAAACACATAGTCAAACAAAATCGCCCCCAGAGCATTTCCTGACCATTTTTCAATCGAAACCGGAGGCCTTTTCACGCGTCGGGCCCTGGGAGGCGATGCTCGTTCGACACTGCTGCGATACTTTCCTGGGTGCTCGAGATCATGTTTGGGACGTGGTCCTCAAGCACGATGGGAGCCGCAGAAGTCTTGCCGTGCCCTGTCCGGTCTGGCCGTCGTGGGGTCCGCTCCGCGCCGGCTTCGTAGCCGCTCGTCGGCCGGAGGGGTCCGCCCGCCGTGGCAGGGGGAGCCCCTTCCCTCTCCCCTGGGAGGAGGAGGAGGAGGAGGAGGAAAAGGAACAGGAGGAGCAGCAGCAGCAGCAGGAGGAGGAAGGGAGGAGGAGGAGGAGGAGGAGGAGGAGGAGGAGGAGACCTATTTTCTTTGTGGTTGTAGACAACTCCATCTGTGGGGGCGAGGGCGAAGAGGACGAGGAGGACGAGGAGCAAGAGATGGCATGAAACGAATTGGGAAAGAGGTGATGAGGAGGGCGACTGCGAAAAGAGAAGGAGGAGAAGGAGGAGGAGGAGGAGCGAGAGGAACGAGACGAAGTACCCACCTCAATCCCAGGTTTGAGATGGATAGGTGGGCCTTGCCTGCAGGGGTCCTCCCCTCCGCCGAAAGTCAGAGGTTAAACTACTGGGTCGAAAAGTTAACCTCTGACTTTCGTACTTTTCCACGAGACGCGAACATCGACCAGCCCATAGCACATAAGAACCCCCCGGGAAGTAATAACGAGAGGACCACGCATTTGCGCCATCGAATGAAATGATCCTATTCTATCAGTTGGAGTTTTCTACAACCACAAAAGATTTGTAGGTCGGGAGGTAAGGGGGGGAGGTAGATGAGGGAAGGGTGAGGCGGAGGAGGATGATTTGGAGGAGGAGGAGGAGGAGGAGGAGGGGGGAGGAGGAGGACGATAAGCAAAGTATCCTGGCATTTCTTACCAACGGTCGGCTCTTGTGTGGCCTCGTTGCTGTCTCTTTTTTGTTTGTTTTTTTTTTTTTTTTTGTTTTCTTTTTTGGTTGTTTACTTTTATTTCTTCCTTCGTTTTCTTTTTGCCCCTTCTTTTGTTTTTTTGTTTTATTCTTTTTTATTTTTTTTGTTTTTTATCTGTTTTTATTATTCGTTAACCTATGATTCTTTATCATTGTTTTTTTTATCTTTTAATTTTTTTTATTTTTTTTCTATTGTTTCTTTTTTTTTTTTCTATTGTTTTTTTTTTGCCTGGCAAGAAGAGCACTCTGGAGTTCTTCTGTCTTCGGTGGTTGCCCCTCAGTTCATAGCCTTCCTCGCCCTTTTTTATGCTTCGTCCAGAATCCGCCTGCAGGGGGGCACGCCCGACCTCAAGCCAGGTCGGAGGTTGTCTCGCTCCCGTGGGCCGTCCTCCCGAGGCCCTCGCCCCGGCCCCCGGGGCCGTCGGGCAATGGCTCGGGAGGATCTGCGCGTGCCCGGGGCTGGGGCGTCAAATCCCTTCGCATCGCTCGGACGTGTGGATTTTTTCTCGGCGTGGACCAATGAGGAACATCTTGGGCCCATCTTTGAAGAAGAGGCGCACGACATCGAAGAGTACACGGGAAGTGGACGTCCGAGCGATGGCCGAGGGAGGGGCAGGAGGAAGGCTCCGCCGGAGGCGCCGCCAGGGGGCCCCAGCGCGGATCCGAGAAACCCGCGCTGACCTCCGAGTTTTTATGTTTATGCTACTTTTTCGTTCCCCAGGTCAGGGGAACCGGCTGGTTGCAGGGCCCCGGAGCCCCCGAGCTGGCCAGAGTTGCTGCACCAGGTGTCTGCCGCAGCAGGTGCTTTTGTTCGGGTGGCGGTCAGTGGAACGGGGCCTGGGGGCGCCCCCCAGCACACCTCTCTTAGGAGGGGAAAAACACACAGACACAATTATTCGTCGATTCCCCAGAAAATATGGGAAAATATAGGAAGTGGGGGGGAAGACAAACACCCAGAAAATATAGGAAAATATGGGGGATTTCTTTATTTGTGTGAATGAATTTGTGTATGCCAGGGCCCCTTCAATCTCACTAAACCAGGTCCCGCTAAACCCAGTTCTGCCAATGCCCGATCAGCTCCCCCCCTCCAGAGGTTGACCTTCGTGCGCTCTTCCGGGAGCGAAAGGAAGGACGTGCACGTGCCCGAGTCCGCGCCGAGTTCGAGGGTGCGCGCTGCGCAGGTGTCCGCATCACGCGGCCAGCCTCGCGGATCGAGGGGCCGTGTTCGTGTACATAGCTCTGAGCGTGCGTCCTTTGTGGGTTCCATATTGTAGTGGCCTTCGGCCAGTGCTGCCGATCCGGGGCGCTCCGACTAATGTGATCCTTCTTCGCCCTCGTCCCTCCTCTCTTTTTCCCTCCCCTCCTCTCACTCAGCATTTATCGAAGACGCCTACGGCGAATCACCGCCGCCCCCTGCCTTTTTGGAAGCGCCTATGTGGCCGAACGTTGAGGCCAGACCTGCCAAGCTATCGGACCACGTGTTCCCCGAATCGGTTTGGAAAGCCTTCGGGGAAAACGTGGGCATCTTGAAGGTCATCTTGGCCGTCTTGGAGGCCTCTTGGGCAAGCTTTGGGCGATCTTTGGGGCTTTTTGGGCCGTCTCGGGCCAGCTTCGAGCCTACTTCGGCCATCTTGGTGGGTTCCTGGCACGTCTGAAGCCGTCGGAAGCCGTTTGGGGGGCCTCTATGGGCCGACTTGGGGCCCGCTTGGATGCTCCAGGGCCGTCTTGGAGGCCATCTTGGGCGTCTGGGAGGCCATCTTGGGCGTGTTGGAGGCCTCTTGGGCCCTCTTGGGGCCCTCTAGGGGCCATCTTGGAGGCCACTTGGGCCATCATGGGGCTCTCTTGGGGGCCTCTTGGGCGATCTTGGGGCTTCTTGGGCCGTCTTGAGCCGTCGGAGAGCCGAAAAGGCGCAAATGCCAAAATCCTTCAAAAACCAATGGGAAATCAATGATTTTGGCCTCTTCGGACTCTCCTGGAGGACCTCTTGGAGGCCTCTTGGGCCGTCTGGGAGGCCTCTGGGGGGCCTCTTGGGCTGTCTTGGGCCGTCTTGGACTCTCTTGGGCCGTTTTGGAGGCCGTCTTGGACCATCTCGGGCGGACTTGGAGGCCATCTTGGGCCATCTTCGCGAGTGTTTGAGGATGTCCCGAGCGAAACGGCCGTTTTTGGGCATTGACAGACGCATTTTGGGAAATTCGCGGGTGGCCGGCGGGACGGGCCGAAGCCCACTGGGGAGTTCTTTTAGAAAAAAAACCAAAACCAAAACTGAATCATCCAGCACGCCGTGCACCCCTGCAAGCAGGGGGCGGCGGATCCAGTGGCCGTCGGCCTATCCCGCCACCGTGCGTGGGTGGTGGGTCAGAGGCCTCATGGATGCTGGTTGGGCTCTCGTGGTTGGCTGGGACTTCTGGGGGCCTCTTGGGCGCCTCTTGGGGCTTCTTGGGGGCCTCTTGGGCCTCTTGGGGCCACTAGAGGGCCTCTTGGGGGTCTCTTGGGAGCCTCTTGGGGCTTCTTGGGGGTCTCTTCTGCGCCCCTTGGGGCCTCTTGGAGGCCTCCTCGGAGCCTCTTGGTGCGGGAGGGGTGGTACTCGAGTTCGGAACCCCCTCGGAGGCCACGATCCTTGTGAGGGGTGTCAAAAAACGCATCCGCCGGAAACTCGCACCCCCCCCCCCACACCCCCTTCCCCGGCAGAGCCACCCCGGCAACCCCCCCAGAGGCTCAGGCTCAGCTTCGAGGCTGTAGCTGAGACTCCTTGAAACTCACACGCCGGATCGGCGGATTTTTGTTTGTCCTGAGGTTGCGAGGATGTCCCAAGCGAAGCGCGCCAGGCCACTTCGCGTACCTTTTCTGAGAGCCCAGAGTTGCGAGGACGCCTCAGGCGAAACGAGCTGGACCGCCTCGAGTACATCTTCGAGGAGCGCAGAGCTGCGAGGATGTCTCAGGCGAAACCGGCCAGACCACCTCGCGCGCAGCATCTCGGAGCCCCGAATTGCGAGGATGTCGCAGGGAAAACAGGCCAGACTACCTCGCATGCGACATCTTGGAGCTCAGAGTTGCGAGGATATATCGGGCGGCGCCCAGACCCTTTCCAGAGCACAACTCGACAGCAGAAGCGTAGTCAAATGATTCGTGTGGGTCTGACCACTCCTCACTCCTCTCTCGTCCCTCTCGGAGCCCAGAGTTGCGAGCCTGTCTCAAGCGCGAAACGGGCCAAACCACCTCGCCGGCAACATCTCGGAGCCCCGAATGGCGAGGAGATCTCGACCGAAAACGGGCCAGACCACCTTGCGCATATTTTCTCAGAGCTCAGCAGATGGAAAGGATGTTTCGGGCGAAGCGAGCGGGACTGCCTCTCGCTCAGCGCCTCGGAGCTCTTGCCTCCATTCTTTCTCCTCCAATACTCCAGATTTCGTAATAAAAGGGAGGGGGTCTGGACCCTCCAAGACAAGCCATTTCAGACCTCCCCCGTGGGAGAACCCTCCAAAACATCGTCCCCAGACCCCCCCCAGGCCCTCCAAGATAGCCTGGAAGAGACCCCCCCCGAAATGAGAACCCCCCTCCCTCTATTACGAAACCTGGAGTATCCTGCCTCCTCCCCGCTCGCCGCGCTCTCGCTCGAGGCATCTCCACGCTCTGCTCCAGCATGGCTCCTCCTCCTCCTCCGCCTCCTCCTCCTCCTCCTCCAAGGAAAATCGTGCTCGCGCCTCGGCGACGGCTACCTCCACGATTTGCTCCCAGCATGCTGCTCCCCCCTGGTCAGCCCCTGCAGTTCACCGGCGAGTCGCGCTCGCGCCTCGCAAACTCGCGCGCAGCATCTCGGAGCCCCGAGTTGCGACGACGTCGCAGGCGCAACGGGCTGGACCCCCTCGCGTGCGACATCTGAGAGCTCAGAGTTGCGAGGATGTCTCGGGCGGCGCCAAGAACCACTCCAGAGCACCATTCTGCAACATAAGTGTAATTCAATGATTCGTGCGGGCCTGACCACTCCCTATTTTTGTCTCCTCCCTCACGGAGCCCAGAGCTGCGAGGATGTCTCAGGCCAAACGGGCCAGACCAGTTCTGGCGCGGCAACTCGAAGCCCCGAATTGCGAGAATATCTCCAGCGAAACGGGCCAACCCACCTTGCGCACATTTTCTCAGAGCTCAGAGTGTTACAAGGATGTGTCCAGCGAAACGAGCTGTCCACCTCTCGCGCAGCATCTCGGAGCTCAGGGGTGCGAGGATGTCTCGAGGGAAACGTGCCAGACCACCTCTCACGCGGCAGCTCGGAGCTCAGAATTGCGAGGATATCTCTAGCGAAACGGGCCAACCCACCTTGCGCACATTTTCTCACTGCTCAGAATTGCGAGGATGTTTCAGGCGAAACGAGCTGTTCCACCTCTCGCGCAGCATCTCGGAGCTCAGGGGTGCGAGGATGTCTCGAGCGAAACGTGCCAGGCCACCTCTCACGCGGCAGCTCGGAGCTCAGAGTTGCGAGGATGACTCGAGCGAAACGCGCCGGACCACCTCGCGCGTGGCAGCTCGGAGCGCAGGGTTGGGAGGATGTTTCAGGCAAAACGCGCCTGACCACCTCTCGCGCGGCAGCTCGGAGCTTGGAGTTGCGAGTATGTCTCTGGTGTAACGCGCCAGACCACCTTTCGCGCGGCATCTCGAAGCTCAGAATTGGGGCGATGTCTCAAGCGAAACGCGCCAGACCATTTCTCGCGCGGCATCTCGGAGCTCAGAGTTGCGAGGATGTTTCAGGCGAAACGCACCCGACCACCTCGCGCGCGGCAGCTCGGAGCGAAGGGTCGGGAGGATGTCTCGAGCGAAACGCGCCAGACCACCTCTCGCGTGGCAGCTCGGAGCTCAGAGTTGTGAGGATTGTCTTAGGCGAACCGCACCCGACCACCTCGCGCGCGGCAGCTCGGAGCGCAGGGTCGGGAGGATGTCTCAGGCGAAACGCCCCACACCACCTCGTCGCGCGGCAGCTCGGAGCTCAGAGTTGCTGAGGATTGCTCAGGCTAAACGCGTCGGACTAATTCGCGCGCGGCAGCTCTGAGCGCAGAATTGGGAACATGTCCCAGGCGAAACGCCCAACCCCAGCCAGCTCAGAAACGAGAGTTGTGAGGATGTCTCGGGCGAAACGGGTCAGACCACCCGATTTCTTGATGATGCTCGTGCATTCCTCGACCAGAGCCAGTTTCTATTTCAACAGCACCCTGTCCAGCAAGCCGCTTAGGTAGAACAGGAGAAAGGATAGGTGGAAGGAGGCAGGAGGAAACAAGGAAGGAGGAGAAGCAACATAACTGGAAGGAGACCATTGGGCAGTAGGGAAACGTAGCACAAAGTGGCGGGGGAACACGGGAGGAAGGGGAGGGGACGGGGGATGGGGGATGGGCGGCCCGAGCGGAGCGACGAGGGGGGCGCTGTGGATGGAGGGGGGGGGGGGGGGGGAAAGAGCAGGCTGGCGGCGCCTGGGCATCTCGCCGCTCCGCATGCCCGGGCGTCGCGGGGTCTCCCAGGCCCCGATCTGATTCAAGCGCCCTCGTACTTCAACAGTCGGTTTGCTTCTGCTGTGTCCTGCTGTGCTCTTTGGGGGGCCTGGGCCCAATCTACTTGATCCGCCCTCCTGCTTCATGTTCGTTTTTACCCACCTCTTCCGACCGACGTGTACTGGGGGGGGGCGAAAACAGGGGGGGGCAGCGAGGGCTGCAAGAGAGGGGCCCTTTGGGGGCCCTGACAGGGCCCTCCCTTTAGGGCCCCTGCAGGGCCCCAAAATGCCCCTTTGGAGCCCCTCGAGGGGAGCCCTCGTCAGGCCCCTGAAGGCCCCCCCCCCCCCGGGGCCCCGAAAGGGGGCCTGTAGGTCCGACAGGTGCACCTGTCTCACCCCCCCCCCATGGATCGCTCTCCCCCCCCAGCAAGCGTCAGGGTGGGTAGACCTCCTACCCCTGACACGTCGATCAAGGCATTGGCCGCTTTCGGTTCGCGAGAGGGCGCCGCGGCCGTCCTTTTCGCGGGTCCTGGTCCGTCGGGTTCGGTCCCAGGCCGTTTTCTCTAGGGGGAGGTTTACTGCAGTCAGGAGCAAAAGAAGGACGTACACGTACATGAATCCACGCTGGTTTTGAGAGTACGCATTGCGCAAATGTTCGTATAACGCGGCCAGTCTCGCGGATCGAGGGGCCGTGTTCATGTACTTAGTTGGGCGCGTACGTCCTTTGTGGGCTCCCTATAAAGGGAGGTGTGTCCACCGCCGAAAGCGACGCCCAACGCGCCGCCGGCCCGCAAAGGGACGTTCTCGGCTCGAGCCCGCGGCTGGCCGGGCCGTTGTCCGCCCTGCCCGTACCGGGCGCGCGCGCGGGCCGCGCTGCGAGGCTCCCGATCGGGGTCGGGCGCCCCGACCTCGCGCTGCGAGGATCCAGGAGGAGGAGGGAGGAGGAGGAGGAGGAGGAGGAGGAGGAGGAGGAGGGAGGAGGAGAGGAGGAGGAGGAGGAGGAGGAGGAGGAGGGGGAGGGGGAGGAGGAGGAGGAGGAGGAGGAGGAGGAGGGAGGAGGAGGAGGAGGAGGATGAGGAGGAGGAGGAGGAGGATGAGGAGAGAGAGGAGGAGGAGGAGGAGGAGGAGGAGGAGGAGGAGGAAGATGAAAGAGGCGGAGGAAAAAGAGGAGGAGGAGGAGGGAGGAGGAGGAGGAGGAGGAGGAGGAGGTAGGAGGAGGAGGAGGAGGGGGAGGAGGAGGCAGGAGGAGGAGGAGGAGGAGGAGGAGGAGGAGGAGGAGGAGGAGGCAGGAGGAGGAGGCGGAGGAGGATGGAGGAGGAGGAGGAGGAGGAGGGGGAGGGGGAGGGGGAGGGGGAGGAGGGGGAGGGGGAGGGTGGGGGGGGAGGGGGAGGGGGCCGGGGTAGGGGGAGGTGGGAGGGGAGGGGGAGGGGGAGGGAGGAGGAGGAGGAGTGAGGAGGAGGAGGAGAGGAGGAGGAGGAGGACGAGGAGTAGGGGAGGAGGAGGAGGAGGAGGAGGAGGAGGAGGAGGAGGTGGAGGAGGAGGAGGCGGAGGAGGAGGAGGAGGAGGAGGAGGAGGGGAGGAGGAGGAGGAGGAGGAGGAGGAGGAGGAGGAGAGGAGGCGGAGGAGGAGAGGAGAGGAGGAGGAAGGAGGAGGAGGAGGAGGGGAGGATGGGAGGAGGAGGAGGGAGGAGGGAGGAGGAGGGAGGAGGAGGAGGAGGAGGAGGAGGAGGAGGAGGAGGAGGAGGAGAGGAGGAGGAGGAGAGGAGGAGGGAAGGAGGAGGAGGCGGAGGAGGAGAGAGGGGGAGGGGGGGAGGAGGGGGAGGAGGAGGAGGTGGAGGAGGGAGGGGAGGGAGGAGGAAGGAGGAGGAGGAGGAGAGGAGGAGGAGGAGGAGGAGGAGGAGGGGTTTGAGGAGGAGGAGGTAGGAGGAGGAGGCGGATGAGGAGGGGGAGGAGGAGGAGGAGGAGGAGGAGGAGAAGGAGGAGGAGGAGGAGGAGGAGGGAATCCTGGGGACACGGTCGGCCAGGATCTGGGCCTCCTAGATGGGGCAGGAGCAGATGGGGTCGGAGGATCGAGCCGCATCGCCGATGCATCGCCGATGCGGCTCGAGACGGAGCCCGATGCTCTCCACGTCTACGTCGCCGATGAGTCGCCGACGTCGGCGGTGCATCGACAGGCGCATCGGCGATGCACTGTCGATGCGCCGCGATCTTCCTGCCCCATCTTCTCCGACCCCATCTAGGATTAAGTCGGGCCTGTCCCTCTACAGGAGGAATAGTCAAAAAATAGTCAAGAAATAGCCAGGGGGCTATTTTTATAGTTTTTTGTGTGGCCATTTTGGAGCATTTAGTATTTCTTTATTTGTCGTCGAAAATCCCCCTGTAGGGGACACGCCTGACTTACATCTCGGAGGAGGAGGAGGAATAGGAGGAGGAGGAGGAGGAGGAGGAATAGGAGGAGGAGGAGGAGGAGGAGGAGGAGGAGGAGGAGGAGGAGGAGGAGGAGAAGGAAGGTCAAGAGATCCGCCACCGAATGCCGTCCGGTAGGGCCTGTTCGCCAGTGAAGAGGAGGCCTCGACAGAGGCGTCGCGGGCGGCGGCAGGCTCTGGGCAGGACTCTGCCGGACCTCCCGGGAGCCGGCGAGAGCGGCGGGAGCTGCCACTTCGCAGCCCCTCCAGGGACCCACGGGGCCTCAACACGGATCCTCAAGCAGCTGTTCTTTCCTCTTCTCTTCCTCCTCCTCCTCCTCCTCTTTTTCCTCCTCCTCCTCCTCCTCTTTCTCCTCCTCCTCCTCCTCCTCCGCCTACTCCTCCTCCTCCTCCTCCCTCTACGCGCTGGCTCTCCAGCAACCCGTGAGAGTGGCGGCCGCTGCGCGCTTCGCCCCCCCCCCCCCCCCCCCTCGGGAGTGTCCTGGCTTGGCGCCCCTTGACCGCCAAGAAACAGCCCGGAATGAAAAGCTGGCCCCTGGGCAGGGATCCAGCGTCCAGACCTCCGCGGGGCCACGCTCGGCCACACGCGCAGGGGGGGGGCAGGGGAAGGGGGGAAGGCTTCTTCGAAACGCCCCTACTCGGGGTTGGACAGACCTCCTACCCTGACGCGTCGATTAAGGAATTGTTGACGCTTCGCGTATCCCCACCAGCCCATCCAGAAACGATGCTCAGGGGAGTTGAGGTGATCAGGGAAGTCGGGGAGCATGCAGAATAACAAAGGGCGGGGGAAGCTGTCACAGACCCCGAGAGGGGGAGGATGGAAGAGGAGTCGTCGTCGTCGTCGTCGTCGTCGGTGGAGGAGGAGGAGGAGGAGGGGGAAGAGGAGGAGGAGGAGGAGGAGGAGGAGGACGGAGAAGGAGGAAGAATCGGAGGAGGAGGAGGAGGAGGAGTAGGAGCTTCTTGGGGGTCTTTTGAGGGCCTCTTGGAGGGCTTTTTGGGCGCCTTGGGGCATCTTGGGCGCCTCTTGGGACCCTCTTGAGGCGCTCTGGGGAGCCTTCGGGGCGCTTTGGGGCCATCTTGGAGGGAGTCGATCAAACAAGAGGGGGGGTTTAATTAGCGTCCCCCCTCGGAAGCCCCTAAAATCGCCTCTTGGACCCCTCTTGGAACGCTCTTGGAGAGCTCTTGGGCGCTCTTGGGGCCGTCTTGGGGCTCTTTTGGGGCTCTCTTGGGGCCCTCTTGGGCCATCTTGGAGCCATCTCCAGGCCTCGGATGGCCATCGGAAGCGGAAAGGCGAGAAAGCAAAAATCATTGATTTTCCTTAGGTTTTGGGACGATTTTGGCCTCTTCGGGGCCTCCTTGGGGAGCTGTTTGGCCACTTGGAGTTATCTTGGGGCCGTCTTTGGGCTTCTTGGAACCATCTGAGGAGCCATCGTGAGCGATCTTGCGCTATCTTGAGCCATCTTGGAGCTCATCTTGGGTTCTCTGAGGCGCTCTTGTAGCCGTCTTGGGCCATCTTGGACGCTCTAACTACCCGCGGCCCCCCCCGTCCAGGTCCAGGGGAGGGGGTAGGGGGAGGGGTAAACCCCTCCCCAAGGGGGAAGAGGGAGGGGTGGAAGAGGATCTGTTCTAGACCACCTACGCCCAGAGGGCTGGTGGGATTGGCAGTTTTCGCTTCGCGAGGGGGCGTCGCGGCCGTCATTTTTGCGGGTCCAGGTCCGTCGGTTTCTGTCCCAGGCTGTTTTCACTAAGGGGAGGTTTACTAAAGGGAGGTTCGTCCACCGCCGAAAAGAGGCCGCGGGCCTCGCCTCCAGGCGAGGCTCTCTAGGTGCAGGGCCGGCGCCCTGGTGAGAAGCGGCCTCTTGGCAAGAAGCCTTCCTCCCTCCCTCCCCCCCCTTCCCCCTTGCGCGCGCCGCCAAGGGTGGGTGGGCAAGGTCCATCAGGACCGGACCTCTTGGCACTCCCAGGCACGCTCGCGCCGTGAACACGGCTCATGGCGGAGGCTGCCCTCCGTGTGCGGCCTTTGGGGGGCCTTGCCGGGCCGCAGCGCCGTCGAGAGGCGTGTCAGGACGAGTCACCGAGCGCGTTCCACCACTTGCAAAGTGCCTGCTCGCAGACGCCAGAACTAACACGCAGTTGCCTCAACGTGCTGGAGCGCAGATCCCCCGCGGCGCATCCAGGTCACTTGCGAGCAGCTGCTTTTTGCGAGTACTGGAGCGATCCCCACGAGGCCTGGAGGGTCGAGGAGGAGGAGGAGGAGGAATACAGGGCGCGTAAATCTGGGGACGCCCTGGGCCGGGAACGCCTGTGCCCCCCTTTCCCCTTGGTGGGCGCGCGTCTGGAGGTCCACCTCTGCGCGCTGCTGCAATCTCTCCTGATCCGCTTGTCTAATTCCAGCAGTGGCGAAGCGTCCTGGCTCGCCTATAGCCCTACCAAGCAATGTTCTAAGAACCCTTTGTGGCTTCCACGAACTGTTCTCAGAACATTTCTGGCGGAGTCTGCCTCAGTTTGACACATCGGGCTTAGGTTCTATCTGTTCTAAATTTGTTCTTCTTCTCAGAACATGTCTGGGTTCTGAGAACATGTCGTGGTATGACGATAGGAATGCCGGGACCGTCGGCCCCTGCCCAACCTCGGGGGCCCGGGCCTCCGCGGGGCCGCGCTGCAGCAGCGATCGCGCCCGCCGGCCCGCCTATGGGCAGGGCGGGCGGCCGGGGCCCCGTCCGTGCCGCGCGCCCGCCCCCGGCCGGCGTCGGGCGCCGTCGCGGCCGTCGCCGCTCGGGAAGTTGCCCCTGCAGGTCGGGCCCTGGACACGACAGGGCCGTTTTGTTACCGGTTGCGTTTTGCCGTCTTTTTGCCGGTCCCGACGCCGTTGTTTCGCCGGTTCCGTCGCCGTTTTTTGACCGGTTCCGG
>CAUYUJ010015467.1:191146-211490 GCA_963575745.1 Prorocentrum cordatum
TTTACCTTTTACCGATGTGGCCAATGCTGCGCGGTCGTCCGCAGTGCCGTTGGGGAGCCATCTTGGGAACAGGATGAGGGAAAGGGGAGGTGGAGGAGGAGGAGGAGGAGGAGGAGGAGGAGGAGGGAGGAGGGAGGAGGAGTGAGGACGAGAAGAGGAGGAGGCGGAGGAGGAGGAGGAGAGGAAGGGAGGAGGAGGGCAGGAGGAGGGGAGGAGGAGGAGGAGGTGGGAGGGGGAGGAACATGATGAATATGATGATGGTGATGATGATGATGATGAGGAGGAGGAGGAGGAGGAGGAGGAGGAGGAAAAGGAGGAGGAGGTGTGGAGGAGGAGGAGGAAGAGGAGGAGGAGGAGGGAAAGTAGGTGGAGAAGGAGGAGGAGGCGGAGGAGGAAGAAGAGGAGGATGAGGAGGAGGAAAAGGAGGAAGAGGGAAGGAAGGGGGCGGAGGAAGAGGAAGGGGGAAAAGGAGGGGACGATGGGGGGAGGAGGGAGAGTAGGAGGAGAGGAGCAAGAGCAGGGGGAAAGAGGAGGACGAGGAAGAGGTGTCGTTTTCGGCCGCCTCGGGCCGCCCGGGGGGTGAGGAGCGCCCAAAAGTTTTCGCGAACCACGACGGCGAAACTCGACGAATAACCGAAGTGCATTCAGCCTTCAACCTCCTCGTCCGTTGTTTGGCCGTTGCCCCGGGCGAAGCTAGAACCTAAGCGTGCGCGTAGCGCGCACGTGGTTCTAATGTGTATATATATGTATGTATGTATGTAAGTATGTATGTATGTATGCGCATGTACGTATGTGTGTATGTATGTATGTTTGTATGTATGTATGTGTGTGTATGTATGTGTGTATGTATGTATGTGTGTATGCATGTGTGTATTATATGTGTATGTATGTATGTATTTATGTATGCATATATGTGTGTATGCACATTTGTGTGTGTGGAAGTGTGTATGTATGACTGGATGTATATGTGTATGTATGTATGCATGTATGTATGTATGTGTGTATGTATGAATGTATGTATGAGTATGTGGATGTGGATGTGGATGTGGATGTGGATGGGGATGGGGATGTGGATGTGAATGTGTATGTATGGATGTGTGTATGTATATATGGATGGATGGAGGAATGGATGAATGTATTCATGTGTTCGTGTATGCATGTGTGTATATATGTGTGTGCATGTATGGATGTATGGGTGTATATGTATGCATGTATGCATGTATGCATGCATGCATGCATGCATGTAAGAATGTATGTATGTGTGTATGTATGTATGCATGTGTGTATGTATGTTTGTATGTACGTACGCATGTGCATGTGTGTATGTGTGTATGCATGTATGCTTGTATGCCTGCTTGTCTGCGTGTATGAATGTGTGTATGTAAGTGTGTGTATGTGTGTTTGTATGCATGCATGTATGCATGCATGCATGTATGTATGTATGTATGTATGTATGTATGTATACATGCATGCAGCCATGCATGTATGTGTGTATGTATGTGCATGCGTGAATGTATGCATGCATGCATGTATGTATGTTTGTATGGATGCATGCATGCATGCATGCATGTATGTATGTATGTACGTGTGTATGTATGTATGTATGTATGAAAGAGCGTGTTTTGCCGCTGCTGGCAGAAAACCGGGGGGTCACAGGGTTTCCAACCCGTCCCCCCCTTCGAAAACCGTGGGGGTGGGTCACTCGGGGTTCCACCCTGCCCCGCCCCCCGGCTCATCATGTAAAGGTGGGAGGAACCACTACCGGTTCGAACCCCCCACCCCTGGAAAACCAGAGGGGGTTACCACTAGTTCGAACCCCCCCCGCCCCCACCACTCGCCGCAACGACTCCCGTTCCTCCCTCACTCCGGATGGGGAAATGTGGTGGGGACAGTGGTTTGGATGATGGATGGTGGTGGGGAGTGGGGACAGAGGGACAGTGGTGGGGACAGTGGTGGGGACAGTAGAGACAGTGCGACAGTGGAAGGGGCACTAGTGGGGACAGTGGGAACACTGGTGGGAACAGTGGGTACAGTGGGACAGTGGTGGGGAGTGGGGACAGTGGGACAGTGGTGGGGGCGGTGTTGTGGGGACTGGTGCGGGGACAGCGGGACAGTGGTGGGGACAGTGGCACAGTGGGGACAGTGGTGGGGACGGTGGTGGTGGGGACATGTTGAGGGCGGTGGTGAGGACGGTGGTGGGACAATGGGACAGTGGCAAGTGGGGACAGTGGTGGGGACAGTGTGGCCAGTGGGACAGTGGTGGGGACAGTGGGGACAGTGGGACAGCACAGTGGGACAGCACAGTGGGACAGCACAGTGGGACAGCACAGTGGGACAGCAATGGGGACAGTGGGACAGTAGTGGGGACAGTGGGGACAGTGGGACAGTGGGGGGGGCAGTGGGGACCGTGGTGGGGACAGTGGTGGGGACAGTGTGGACAGTGCGACAGTGGTGAGGGCACTGGTGGGGACAGCGGGGACAGTGGTGGGAGCAGTGGGGACAGTGGGACAGTGGTGGGGACAGTGGGGACACTGGGGACAGTGGTGGGGACGGTGGTGGTGGGGACAGTGGTCCAGGGACAGTGGGACAGTGGTGGAGACGGTGGGGACAGTGCGACAGAGGTGAGAAGGGTGGCGGTGGGGACAGTGGTGAGGGCGGTGGTGAGTACGGTGGTGGGACAATGGCACTGTGGGGACAGTGATGGGGACACTGGGGACAGCGGGACAAAGGTGGGGACGGTAATGGTGGGGACAGTGAGGAGGGCGGTTGACGGTGGTGGGGAGCGGGAGTCGTTTGCAGGTGGCGAGTGGAGGTGGGGGGGTGTTCGAACCGGTAGTGACCCCCCCAGGTTTTTTTGGGGAAGAAGATTCGAACCGGTAGTGACACCCCCCCGGTTTTCCGAAGGGGGGGGGAAAGGGGTTGGGGGAGGGGGGTTGCCGGGGGAGGGGGGGGGAGGGGTTCGAGCAGGGGGAGGGATTTTCGGAGAGGGGGGGAACCCCAGGCTGGGTGGAATTTTCCACAGCAAAGCGGCGGTGGATCCCGCTCTCTCAGATGTGTGTATATATATATATACATATGTGTGTAGAGGTACACACATAGAGAGAGACAGAGAGAACAAACAAAATAGAAGGACAGTGAGGAGCAGAGGGGAAGAGGGGGGAAAGCTGACATCGAAGCTTCTCTCCCTCCTATGCCCCTTCGTATCCTCAAGGGGAGGGAGAGAGAGAAGGACGTACGAGAGAGGGAGGAAGCGAGAGGGGAGGGGAAGAGGGGCAGATGACCACCCCGCGATCGAGGGGAGGGCGACGGAAGGAACGATGATCGGGCGGACGGCAAAGCAGGAGGCAAGAGACGAGGGGGGGGATCGAGGACTGCGGCGACGTGGCCGCAGAGGGGCCACGACTGGCCCTTACGCTGCCACCGTGGTCCCAGGAGGTGCGCGAAGGGTGCATATTTCTCCACCCCAGGGCTCGACCAAAGCAGTGTTTCTCGTTTTCGTGATGTTTTCGCTTTACCTCGTTTTGTCTTTAGTCGGCCTTCGCTGCAACGCGAAGTCAAAACGAAAACGGTCCACGAATTCGCCAAAACCCTGTTAAGGTCGACCCTTGTTCCACCCCTCGTCCATTGTCCCCCAGTTGACGATTTCGACGACCAGCCTGGGGGGCAAATGAGAGGGGGCGGAACTTGTTAGAAGGCTCAGGAGTCCCCCGGGCCTTCTGAGAAGTTTTCTGAGCCTCCCCTGGAGACGCAGAAGACTTCAGAGAAGGCCGGAGGGCTTCTGAGAAATCCCCGCCGCCCTCTGAGACTTCATGCTCCTCCTCGGACGCCCGGTGGTCTGGTGGGGGTCATGGCTCGGCTCTCCGATGGCCGTTCGGGACGACCCGGGCACCCCTAGAGAACATTCTTCAGGAGGGGAAAAGACACACAGACACATCTAATCGTCGGTTCCCAGGAAGATATGAGAAAATATGGGAAGTGGGGGGGAGGACAGAAACCCAGAAAATATGAGAAAATATGGGGGATATGTTTATTTGTGTGCATTTATCTGTGTGTCTCCTGGGGCCCCTTCGATTCTCGGCGAGGCGCAGCCGCTCAGCGCGTCGCGAGGCTGGACAGAAAACGCCGACGACGCCCGAGGCTCCCGAGCGTCCCCCCCCGCTCTCGCCGCCGACGGGCACCCGAGGTGCCGCCAGACTTGGCATCGCTCGGACGTGTGCATTGTTCCTTCGACGAGGACCATCGAGGAGCATCCTTGATCAAAACAAAAACGAGGACCATCGAGGCTGAACAAAAACGCCGACAACGCCCGAGGCCCCCGAGCGTCGCCCCGCTCGCCGCCGACGGGCACCCGAGATGCCGCCAGACTTGGCATCGCTCGGACGTGTGCATTTTTCCTTCGACGAGGGCCCGAGTCCGGGGCTACTGTAGGTTTTCGCCTTATTTATTGCACTGCTGTCGGCTGCTTTGTCGCGCACGTGCGGTCGGATAGCCCCCCGGAGGGGCAGCGGATCTCAAGTGTGGCAGAGCGATCGAATCGAACATTCAGGCGATTTCGTTGCCGAAAAAAAATCCTTCGACGAGGATCATCGAGGAGCATCCTTGATCATTTGGCGACAAAGCCACGCACGGAACCGAAAAAAGCACAGAGGACGGACGTCCGAGCGATGCCGCCGGGAGAGCCCTCCGTCGGCGACCGCCCAGGCGTTTCGGGTGGCAGCCCTGCCCAGGGCCCGGGAGCACGTCGGACGACTCCGCTGCTGGCTCTCGAAAGCGTCTTCCTCCGCTCCTTCCTCGTCCTCTCTCCTCGCCCTGCTCCTCCCCCTCCCCCTTCTCCCTCCTCCCTCCCCCACCCCCTCCTCGTCATCCTCCTCCTCATCGTCCTCCTCCTCCTCCTCCTCCTTCTCCCTCCCCCCCTCCCCCTTCTCCCCTCCCCCCCCTCCCAATCCTCGTCCTCCTCCTCGTCCTCCTCCTCCTCCTCCTCCTCCTCCTCCTCCTCCTCCTGCTTCTCCTTCTCCTCCTCCTTCTCCTCCTCCTCCACTACTCCTTTTCCTTACATATGAATAACTTCTCCCTGTCGCACCCCGGGGCCAGTTTGTAAGGCGTGCTGGGCGTTTCGCCTGAGACTTCCCCACTACCTATGACCCTGAAGCTTAAGAAATGGCAACAGCTACATAAATGGAGGGCGGGTCGTTTTCAAAGTGTGGCTCTCGCTCTAGCGCCGCGCACATTCGCTTGACAAAATGGCAAGAGCTTCACGGATTGAGAGCGAGTCGTTTTCAACATGCGGTTCTCGCGTTAGCGCCGCGCACATTCGTTTGACAACATGATAAGAGCTTCACGGATTCAGGGCGAGCCGTTTTCAAAATGTGGTTCTCGCTTTAGCGCCGCGCGAATTCGTTTTTGAGATTTGCAAGAGTTTCATGTGTTCCCTTGATCAACGTACCCAAAATGGCGTTCTGGAAGGATTCAGGATTTTGTGGGTGCAACAGTTCCGTTGATTCGCGGTGTTGAGGTCCCAGGAATGGCCTTCTGGCGCGATTCGGGATCGTCGAGACGCAACAGTCAGGTTGATCAGTGGCGTTGGAATCCCGAGAGCACTATTTTGGCATGCTTCAGAGTCTTCAAACGGTTGTTTTCCAACGAGGCTGTTTCCTCCATGGAAATGAACCGTCGTAGGGGCCCATGACGAGGGAGCTTGGAGGGAGGGTTCATTCCAACATCGTTGATGACTCTTGGGTTTGCGCTGGTCCTCCTCCTCCTCCTCCTCCTCCTCCTCCTCCTCCTCCTCCTCCTCCTCCACCCGCCTCCTCCTCCTCCTCCTCCTCCTCCCGCCTCCTCCTCCTCCTCCTCCTCCTCCTCCTCCCGCCTCCTCCTCCTCCTCCTCCTCCTCCTCCTCCTCTCCTCCTCCTCCTCCTCCCGCCTCCTCCTCCTACACGCTCGCACAATTTCTGGCGCTGCACAAGGGAGGACCCCGGGCCATGGATACATCGCGACGGACAGGACCTGCATGGGGGTCCCCACCAGGAGGAATTCCTGGACTGGGGGAGGTCGCGATATCGAGAGTGTCCGGATTTTTCCGGTGGCCCGGACCCGCGGCGGTCCGGACCGGGGGGGGTCTGGACCGGGGGGGGGTCCGGACCAGGAGGGGTCCAGACCGGGGGGGCTCTGGACCGGGGGGGGGGGTCCGGACCGGGAGGGGTCCGGACCCGGGGGGGGGGTCGGACCGGGAGGGGTCCCCAGAGGGGGGTCTGGACTGGGAGGGGTCCGAACTGGGGGGGGCATGCAGGCTGGGGGGCTCAGGGGTCTGCATGCAGGTCTGGGGTCTCGGGTGCTGGGGTCCCGGACTAAGGCCGCCAGGGTCGCGCTCGGTTCGGGTTCGGCCGGTTCGGATCGCTGGGCCGGTCCGGTTCGGCCGATTCGGTTGGCCGGGCCGATTCGGTTCGGTTCGGCGGTCGAGGCCCGGTTCTCGGTCCTCGGTCCGGTTCGCGGCCATCATGGAATCGCTCGTGTTAGTCGTAAGTGTTTCTTCTTCCGTCGACCTTGACTCTTCTCCGCTTTATTCGAGGATCCAGACTCCTACCGTCTCCTCCCGCCTCCTCCCTCGTCTCTCTTCCTCCTCCCTTTTTCTCCTCCTCTTCTTCATCCTCCTCCTCGTCCTCCTCCTCCTGCTCAAGGCTAATCGTGTCAAGGTAAGGTGGCATACCGAATCACGATTAGCTCTGGGTGTTTCCGTGGCATTTGCCCGAGCCGTTGTGGCACCACGTCTAGGCTGTGCGCTGGACCGTGGTTCCCTCTCCTGTTTGTGAGCTCCTGCTGGAGCATCCGTGTTCTGTCCTCATGCCATGGAGGTCGCGCCCCCGTGGACGCCAGCGGCGGCGAAGCGTGGCGTTGCGCAATGGCACCAGCCTCGCCAAGGTGGTCGTGTTCGACGTCGCACCACGCACTCCGTCTGCGCATCCTGCGGCCACTGGGATTTCGATCATTTCGGGAACTGGGTTTGCAGCAAGTGCGATGGCGAGCATCTTCATGCGGGGGGTGCTCGTGGTGGAGATGCTCCTCGGCCTGATGCTGCGGACCCTTTCGCTGCTGAGCTTCGGTTTCTCGCGGCGAAGTACCCCCACATGGCGGACGTCCTCGGTCAAACAAGGCCCCGCCGCCACCCGCTCCTGTCCCTCGTGAGCCCGTGTCTGATAACCCCATCGAGGAGCGTGCTTTGGCCCGCCGCACTGAGCTGTCTCGTGAGATGGCAGTGGACGGTCGCAAGGAGAGGGTGGCCCAGTCTGATGTTCAGCAAGAGCGAGAAGCGCTCGCGAAGGCGGAGGAGAAGCGCGTCGAGCCCCAGAGGTGGCACGCGGAGGCTGCGGCGGCCCTGCGCGTGGCGACTGCGTCGAAGGATGGTTTCGATGATAGTGCATTTCGTGTTGATCTACATGAGCAAGAACGCGTGGAGGCGGAGGCCGCTGCGGCCGCGGCGGCTGCGGCGGGGGCCGAGGCAGCGCAGGCGGCGCAGCAGCCTGGCCAGCCTGCGCACGCCCAGCCTGCTCCTGCCCGGCACGCGGAAGTGAAGCGTGAACGTCATGCTCCTGATGTTCGCGCTGCTGTTGCTCCTGCCCCTGGGGCACCTGTGCAGGGCCGGAGGCCCTCCAGTTCCTGGTCTCACGGCTACGTTCGTGGTCGACTTCGCGCGGGCGGAGGCCAATTTACGCACGCTGGACGAAGGGGGCCTCGTGCGGTTCGAGGGCAGGTCTGCCATCGGCGCCGAGCAGTGGAGGGCGATGCTGGCGTGGGAAAAACCCAAGCAAACTGTCGGGACGCACGTGTGGAGGAGAACGGCAGCGAGATCACTGACGTCGGCGACTCGGGCGGTGATCTGACTGAGCTACGGAGCTTCGCAGACGCGCTGCCGAGACGGGCATCGGCGTCCAGGATTCTGAGCGGCACGGTAGCTTGGCCCAGAAGGTTGCAGCGGCCGGCGCAGGCAAGCGGGCCCGCCGTGCGATTGCGCAGCACTCTAATTCCCACGCTTTCACTTCCTGCCTGTCAGCGGCCGCCAGCCTGTTCCCGCAGAGAGATGGCGGGTTCGTAAGAAGAGCGATCCCTTGCAGGCGACGCACGCCGACGTCACGCCACGGTCGGCACTTGCTAAGGGAAACGCGGCTGAGTCGATCACTGGGGCCGATGCCTTCCCGGCGGCCGAACATCATGCGCGCCAGATCGCACTTCCGGATGCGAAGGAGGATGCTCGTGCTATGGGATCGTCCCCCTACTTCCAGGCGGCCCCGGACCCCCCGGGGGCGGCGCGCGCGGCGGCGTGGGCGCCCTGGCCCAGAAGGGCCTCGCGTTCCACATGTTATTATTATTATCATCATTATTATTAGTATGCCTTCTAACGTGTCCCAGGTTGGGTCTGGCGCGCGTTAGTTTTCCTTGGGGCTGAAGATACACGAGCACATTACTGTCCTTGGAGCGTTCTACCTCGTCCCGTTTATTGGTATGGCGGGTGAAACCTGAATCGCACGCGCGTGATCTCGGTCAGTTTTTTTCAGACCCTGGCTATCCCGTGGTTTCTCTTGGGCGACGTCAGCAATGCCCCCGAGGTCCTCGCGGCATCCAGATGGTTCGAATGTATTAGATCACGCCCTATCGCGCCAGACAACGTCGAGGTCACCTGTGATGCGGGCGAGACGATGACCGACTATCTCGCAAGTGCTCCTGGGATTTTGCACACGCAGTCGTCTCTCTGCCGGACGTCGCGGACGCGCCGCTGGGGACGCATGCCTGTCTTAAGGCCGTCATCGACGAGGACGCGCTGTCCCTCGCTGTGCTACGCAGAGATCAGCGCGCCGCTTGTCCCCCTGCCTCGGGCCCGGACAGCGCGGGGCTGCACTGCGGCGTTTGGGCTCTGCGCGACGATTTGGAGGCGGTGGTTCCTGAGAACGTCTCGGAGGCCTTCCTGCGGCATGCTGCTGATCGCGCGTCTTCGGACTTGTCTCGGGCGCATGCGCTGTGGCCTGGGGCCGCCGCGCACGCGCCCCTGTCGCGGGCCTGCGTCGCCGTGCAACCTGAACGAGCGTTGGGGGCAGATCGCGCGCCCAGGACGTTCTCGGGGTCGCTCAGGAGGCGCGGTTGTAAGAAGCAAGATTTGGTTTGCGAGTGCCTGCGCTTCTGGTCCTTGGTCCATTCCCGACTCGATTGCTTACTGAAGTGTCGGACGCAGGCCCCTGGTTCTAGACGCGAATTGGACCTGCTGGTTTTGCTGGGGCGCCTGGCGGACCAGCCGCAGGTGCATCTTGAGCCTCTCCACGAGCCTGCTGAACTCTCATGGTGGACGCAGGCCCTGGCCGGCATCTCCGACGGCGCGGGCGCGGCCCGCGAGCTGGTCGACAAGGCCGCGCATCTTTGCATACAGGCTTGTGTCAAGGCTAAAGCTGGCACAGAGGCTGGGATTCGCGAGTGGCTGCGCACTAGTCCCCCAGGAGGCGCCCCTAAGCCCTAAGCTCCATGAGTGGCTGAAATCTGACGACTGCGTGACAGCTCAGTACCTGAAAAGGGGTTTGAAGGGGTTGTGCAGGCCCCTCCAGATATGATAAAGTATCGGGAGAAGTGGCGGGGCGGCTGGTGGACTCCCCAGGGCGCTCGCATTTCGCTCCTCAACAGTACTTTTGGGGAGCTGAGAGCAGCCGCTCAGCTGGCAGCGCTCCAAGCTCATGAGCTCGAATTTCGCGGTCTCGTCCAGGCGTGCCAATGTTTTTTCCTGTTGCCACCGCTATTGGGGTTCACTAATGGAGCGTGTGTCTGGTGAACGCGCGGCGCGCCGACATGCTCATCGTGCCATCGTGTGCATGTGCGCATGCGTGGGGGCATGATTGACGAATGGCATAATGAATGCCGCCGCCAAAGAGTCGTCGGCTCTGCAGCGGGGCTATCTACCCAGGGCCTTGCGCTACAAGGTTGCGCCACAGGTCGGTTTCGTGCCCCTTGCCTCTTCATTGGGATATGGAACGTGTTTTCGACAGCGCGGCGGTTCCGCTGCTAGTGCAGCTCGCTTTGCAGCTCGGGCACCCAACGCAGTTGTTGTGCCTAGGCCTGCTTGTGCACACTTCCCCGCGAGCGTTGGAGGCGGAGCCTGCCCTCTCCAGAGTCATTCCAGCAAGCAGTTCTAGCATGGCAGGATGTACGCAGTCTATGCCGCGGGCACAAGCTCTCTGTGAGACATCGCGCGCGCTGGCATGCGTCTCTCTCTCGCACGCATGCGTCGTCGCGCGCGGGTGGCGTCACGCAGCGCGCGCAAAGAACGACCGAGTACATCATGTCTGCGGTTCCTGCTGCCGCCCTCTCTGTTTTCAGGGGCGCCACTTCCATTGGATGCCGCGTCTCGGTGAAGAGCTCGATGAATCATCGCGCTCTTCACCGAGACGATGCAATCATTGATTGTATCGTTGTCTGCGCTGATGAGGCAGGCCATCTCGGAGTTCGAAAGTCCTGGGAATCCTGTAAAGGCGCCTGAGGCGGCCAAGGATCCTGGGGTGATGTCTGCGGCTGGGGGGAGGAGGAGGTGCATGGCTAGGGTCCGATTACGTATGGGGGTTGCTTGTCGGCGTGTTCGGATGTTGCAGTATTTAGCTACATCATGCCGTGGGTCTCGCAGGCGATTCAAACGTGGCGCGCTGTGCGCGGATGCCCGGGGCCACAACGTTTTGGGGTTGACCCCCTTCTGCGGTCCAGCCATGTCGTGCGGCTGCTGCGAAGTGTTCGGGGTGCTGGCCCCCTTTCGTGTGTACTTTTACTGTGTTGGCTGTTCGCCATCGATATGCCGACGGCCCCGCCTGCCGTCTGCGGCGAGAGCAACGTGGGGCCCTGGCGGGGAGCTGGAAGCAGCTACAGTGCCGTTTAAAATGCATGCTCCGCGTGCGGATCACGTATTCAAAATGCAGGGATTCAGTATTAAAACGAGCGATGAGTTAAATCCTATATATATACATGTATATATATGTAGATTTCAGAAAAAAATAAAACTGCCCTGTGCCCGTCGATTTGAAGCCTGGTGTTGTTCGGACTTGGGCCTCGGCCAGGGCCGGGCTCGCGGGCGTCGGGCCCAATCGTCGCTGGGCTCCGGTGAGAGGCCCTGTCTCTGCGATTGCCTCGGGGGGGGAACAGACCTCCTACCCTGACACGTCGATTCAGGAATTGGCCGCTTTCGCTTCGCGAGAGGGCGTCGCGGCCGTCATTTTTTGCGGGTCCAGGTCCGTCGGTTTCGGTGCCAGGCCGTTTTCACGAAAGAGAGGTTTACCAAAGGGAGGTTTGTCCACCGCCGATTGCTGCTACCCTTCTGGATTTGCGATGGGCGCTCGATTCTCCCGCGAGGTGGGCCACGTCCTCTGGCGCGCGGGACCTCGAGGGTCCTGGTTGTTTGAGTTTTGCTTGGGTAAGTACGCGAAGGAGGCGGTCTCCAGGTTGCTCTGGGAAGAGGCATCGACCCATCATTGTGGAGCGGGTTTGGGAGACGGTGTCGGTTTGGTTTTTTTGTTCGTCGAATATATACGGGAAGCCAGTGTCCGAAAGCGCCCATCAAGATGCAGCCTTGCTCTGAACATTGTTTCTGCTGGATGCCGGCCCGAAGCGCGGCTTCGGCAGGCGGGTTATCTTTCGTTTGGCGTTTGCCCGCGTTGTGGGGCAGGGCAAGAAATTCTGATGCGCAGGCTGCGGCAATTCCCGTGCAACTCCGATATTGAATCCAGTGGTATGTGGTAGTCTGCTCCTCTCGTCCCTGAAGATAAGGAGGCTGGTCGAGCGTGTCCTGAAAGTGCCTTCTGGAATCGTGGTCGCCGCTGTCAATCGCACCCCTCCGCCGAGTCCCCTCGTGTTCGCTCGGGGCATCCTGGCCAACGCCAGCTCCGCGGAGGGGGGTGTGCGGGGGCGGTTCGGGTGGCAAATTGGATAAGGATTGGAGGCTTGGACGGCGTGGGTGGGCCATGGTCAAGCTCGATCCTAGTTCTCTTCCAGGAGATTTTCGATTCGAAGGGGTACAGTCAGGGCGCTGAAGAAGGAACCCTTCTCGTTGGGGAGGGGTTCCGTGTTCCTTCATTGTTTTACAGCTTGCCTGAGGTTTTCCTTCGGTTTTCGATGGGAAATCAAAGTTTGATTTATGGAAAAATGGTGTCCCGTTCCTGATTTAGGGTTCCGTAGGTCAACGCCTCGACTGCACTGTGTGGCAGTCTTCCCTCTCAGGAGCAGTTCTGTCCGCGTGCTGAGATGTGCGCGTTGCTCCAGTGGCTCGTTCATACCACAGACGACATCGTGGCGTATTCGGACTAGTTCCCCTTTGTGCGGGCGCTCAGGCGGTCCCGAACCCCCATTGCCCGAAGGTCCCCGATGCTCGGTCCGTGGAGTCCGATCTGGACCCAGTTGGATCGGCGATCGGCTCGTGTCGTCCTGATACGGACGAAGGCTCATGCGAGTGTGGCCCTGGGAACTACTTCGGGCCTGTCTGAGGACACTGTTCAGATACGTGTGCCAAAGGGGAGGTCGATCCCGGAAATGCCAAGTTGATTGCCGATGTTATTTCCTTAGCCTCCCAAGTTATATCGCGCCTGCTTGATGTCAATAGGGACGTTAGCCTCACCTGCGCCCGCAATGAAGCCGATCTCGTAGGTAGGCCGCCTCCTCGCCTGAAGGCATTGCCTACTGATGTTGTGCGGCGCCAGTGCCTTCGAGGTACTGGCCACTCTGTGGTCAAGAGTCGTGGCTGTTTCCGTTGTGTGGTGTGTCAACGGAAGTCCCCAGCCTACGGAGGCAATTTTTCTGAGTTGAATCTTGGGCGGTGCGTGGCAAAGCCTCCAATGTGTGACGGCCATGATGCGGCCATAGCTCATCCTGCGCACTCCCATGTGCATGGTTCCCACTCCATGGACTGCCTCAGGGGAGAACTGGTTTGCAGGGCCTGCGGACGCCATTGTGTGAACACGGTCGAATATTTGGCCGAGCCGTGCCCTCTTCTCGGCCCCTCCAAGGCGGGCCGCGAGGTCTTGTCACGCCTGTCGCGGGGGCTTCCACCCAATAGTGGGCAATCCTTCCCGCGTGGATGTTGATGAGGAGGCTGGGTCCGTGTATCATCAGGGAGCGCCCATGATCGCAAGGTCAAAAAGGTCCTCCCTCCTCCTCCTGCTCCTCCTCCTCATCATCATCATCATCCTCCCTCCTCCTCCTCCTCCTCCTCGTCCTCCTCCTCTTCCTCGTCCTCCTCCTCCTCCTCTTCCCCTTTCCCCTCCTCCTCCTCATCCTCCTCCTCTTCCTCCTCCTCGACCTCCGCCCTCCTCGACTTCCTCCTCCTCCTCCTCCTGCTCCGCCTCCTCCGCCTCCTCCTCCTCCTCCTCCTCCTCCTCCTCGTCTCCCTCCTGCTTCTCCTCCTCCTTCTCCTCCTCTTCCTCCTCCTCACTGGCGACGGTGCTCCTGGGGCGCCCTGGCGGCCGCCCCGGGGGGGGGGGCAGGAGCCCCTGCAGCGCCTGTGCCAGCTGTCGGAGGGCCTGGAGCAGACGCGCGGCTCGGTCTCGCGGCAAGGAGCGGAAGGGAAGGGGGAGGAGGAGGAGGAGGAGGAGGAGGAGGAGGAAAAGGAGGAAAAGGAGGAGGAGGAGGAGGTCGAGGAGGAGGTCGAGGAGGAGGAGGAGGAAGAGGAGGCGGAGGAGAAGGAGGAGGAGGAGGAGAAGGAGGAGGAGGAGGAGGAGGGATGAGGAGGAGGAGGCGGAGGTCGAGGAGGAGGGGAGGGCGGGCTGGGCCGCACAGCGAGCCGGCGGAGGCACGTCGGACGGGGAGCCGGAGGCGGAGCTCCGACCCTCCATACAAATTTGTTGCGGGCGCTACCCTTCCCGCCCTCTGGCTCGGTCTCGCGGCAGGGAGCGGGAGGGAGGGGGGCGGGAGGGGATCAGAGGATGAAGAGGCGCCCAGAGATCCGAATCTCCAAACACATGTGTTGCCCACGCGACCCTTAGCTCGGTTTTGCCTTCTGGCTCGGTCTCGCGGCAGGGAGCGCGAGGGATGGGGGCGCGAGTGGATCACAGATCAGAGGAGGAAAAGGCATTCTGAGATCCGATGCTCCAAACAAATGTGTTGCCGGCGCTGCCCTTCCCTTGGTTGCCTTGTGGTTCGATCTCGCGACAGGGAGCGGGAGGGAAGGGGGCGGGTGGGGATCAGAGATGAGAGGTTAAAATGGCAGCCAGAGATCCGACGCTCCAAACAAATCTGTTGCCGGTGCTACCCTTCCCACGGTTTCGCCTTCTGGCTCGGTCTCGCGGCAGGGAGCGCGAGGGAGGGGGGGGGAGGGGATCAGAGGAGGAAAAGGCACCCACGTACGGTAGGTCCGCGTCGTGTCGACCGGCGGCGACCCCGCCGCGGGCGTTCAAGGTTGAACGCCGCCAGTGGCCCAGAATCGGCCTATATGGAACGATCGAGCGATGGACGGTCGCCGATCGTTCAAGGTTGAACGATCCACGCGGAGTCAGAAACCAACGCCGGGGTCGTCACGACACGAACCTGACGTATCCCAATCTCCAAACGATTGTGTTGCTCGCGCTACCCTTCTCTCGGTTTTGCCTTCTGGCTCGGTCTCGCGGGAGGGAGCGTGAGGGATGGGGGCGGGGGTGGGGATCAGAGATCAGAGGTTGAAAAGGCAGCCAGAGATCCGAATCTCCAAACAAATTTGTTGCCGGCGTTACCCTTCGCTCGGTTTCGCCTTCTGGCTCGGTCTCGCGGCAGGGAGCGGGAGGGAAGGGGGCGGGAGGGGATCAGAGGAGGAAAAGGTACTCAGATCCGACCTTCCACACAACTTGTTGCCGGCGCTACCCTTCCCTCGGTTTTGCCTTTTCGGGCCTCCCAGGAGGCCCGCGTCGCCACCGCCGGAGTCGCCTCGAAATTCTGGTCAGAACGCACCCAGAAGAGGTCCGGGGAGTAGTGGTACTGATACTATTTGGGTTTCCCCAGGGGAGGGCGGGAGGCAGATGGAGAGAAAGAAAGAAGGAGTGGGAGGAGGGCGGGAGGGAGGGGAGAGGAGGGATGCTTTCGTTTCTTGCGGTAGTCCTGGACCTCTGGTTTTGGACTCCGTTTTTGGTGTTGGCGTTGGAGAGGGAAGAGGGAGGGAGGGGGGAGGGACGGAGGGACGGAGGGACGGAGGGACGGAGGGACGGAGGAGGGAGGAGGGAGGAGGCAGAAGGCAGGAGGTAGGTGGGAGGAGGAGGGAGGAGTAGGAGGAGAACTGTGACGCACCTCGCGCACCCAAACGAGAGCGCGCACCTCTGGAATCTGCCGACTGCTCAACTGACGCCACGTTCGCAGGATCCTGGGGAGTCCAGCGAAGCGACGCGCCACGCACACCCGTGAGAGCTCGCCTCTGGGGGCCCTGTAGCATCCCACAGAGATCTCGTCCCTCGTCGAAGGTTCCCGTTGATGAAGTCACTTGTTGCACATAGGTGGGGTCTCGGCATCGCTCGGACGTGTGCGTTTTTTCCCCGGCGAGAACCATCGAGGACCATCCTGGACCATCGAGCAACAAAAAAAACACTCACGAAACCGAAAAAGCACGGGAAATGGACGTCCGAGCGACGGCAAGGGGTACATCACTGGGTATGTTTCACACAGGATGCCAGTGTTGCAAAGGCCTCACGGCCAGTCCCGCCGACCTGGAGGAGTGAACAGCTTGGGCGCAAGATGAGGAAGGTGGACGGGGGCAAGAGGCAGTGGCGGATTTGGTACGATGGCGAAAATCTAACGGTCCTCGACCCATCCCGACACTGGGCCTGGGTCGTAGTCCCTTGGGCACATTTGAGGGCATCTTGGGGGGCTTGTTTGGGGGGCTCCCAGGGGCCCTTGGGGTCCACTCGAGTGCGTGTTGGGGCCTGTTGGGGGTCTTGGGGTCATGTTGAAGGGGTTGGCGTGCAGCGGTGCGACAGGCGTACTTTTTGAGCTGGTCTTGGGGCCGTCTTGGCGGCCTTTGGGGCCCTTCTCGGGGGTTGGTGTGCATTCTTGGACGCTCTTGCGACCGATGCGACGAGAACGTTACGATCACACAGAAAACATGGAGTCAGCCGTTGTTGGTCTCTGGGACTGCCCCACATCAGACCACCCCCAGCCGGCGGGGCAAGGATCAAAGGGAAGGGGTGTTTCTTCGACTTGGTCACGACCTGGTCAATTCACCTCAGGCTAGTAGCGATCTTGGAGAGCCTCAGACGGCTGCAGGGGACCTACTCTCCTCTCTTCCTTGATAGTGTGCGGGCTAGAACCCGCCTTTTCCGCACACGGTTTTAGAACATAGGATGCCAGAATTTGGTATTTCCACATACCCTGTGTATGGAATGATTGTTCCGCCTCCATCTTCCCTCTTCCTCTATTCCAGTTTTCAAGCAGTGGCGAAGCGTCCTGGCTCGCCTATAGGCCTACCAAACAATATTCTAAGAACCTTTTGTGGTTTCCACGACATGCTCTTAGAACATGTCTGGCCGGGACTGAGTTGTTTTAGCACATCTGGCTTATGTTCTAAGAATGCTGTGTTTGTTCCCATAACATTTTGGGGTTCTAAGAACATTCCGTGGCCAGCCTATAGGAATGCCAGGACGGCCGGTCCCTGCTCAAATGTTCTCCCTGTCATATCCCTCAGATCAAGATCAACTCATACTCGGATTCACTCTCACACACACACACACACTCACTCTGCCCGATCGCGCACACCCAGATCTACACATAGTCAGACCCAGACTTATTTACGCAGACTAGTGGCTCAGATCATTCACGCTCAGACTGACTCAGAATGAGACCCACTCACAATTTTAGTACCCGCCCGTACCCTGACTCACTCATATTCAGACCAAGCACCCAGGTCCAAACATATCCAGTTTGGTAAAACTCAGAGCCCTACAAAAAGACCGCTCGCACTCACATTACTAACACCCACAATCACTTGCAATCAGACCTACTCACGCTGCGCCACTCAAACTCAGACCCGATCAAGGTGGCAACGATGTAGCGGGCATAGTGTTTGAGCAACCAAAGGGGGAGCTGCCAGAAGGGTATTGTACGGGCCCGTCCGCGCCATGATTGCGGGGACGTTCAAAGCGAAACGCTGGTCTGGGCTTCCCCGGCCCCCTTGATCTGAGAGCCCCGTGATCACCGCGATGAACAGCAGGCGTAGCATGTGGGTGGTTTCCCAAGGGGGAGTTGCCATGAGGGTATTGCACGGGCCCATCCGCGCCCAGATTACGGGGACGTCCCAAGCGAATTGTTGGATGTTGCTTCCCGGGTTCCTCTGTTTTGGAGAGTCCCATGACCATCGCGGTGTAGCAGGCATAGCTCTCGGGCACCCTTCTGTGGAGCCGCAGGAGAGTATTCCACGGGCCCCTTCGCGCCCAGCTTGTGGGGACGTCTCATGAGCTGCTGGCTTTGGCTTTCCCAACTTCTCTCTCTTGAGAGCCTCATGATCACCACGATGCAGCAGGCATCGCGCTTGGGCAGCCCAAGAGGGGGCCGCCGAGACGTGGCCTACAGGCCCAATCGGGCCCAGATTGCGGCCGGCTCCTTTCTCTTGAGATCCCCACGATCACCACGATGTAGCAGGCATACCGCGGACCGTTCGCGCCCAGATCCGGGGGATGTCTCCAACGAAACGCCCGCATGGGCTCCTGGGACCTGCCTCTCTCGAGAGCCCCATGGCCAACGCAACGCAGCAGGTATGGCCTTTGGGCTCCTCCTCCTCCTCCTTCCTCCTCCTCCGTAGCCATTTTGACGCATGCCGTGTTTCCCGCTTTCTCCGCAGCCTTTTCGCCCATGGTCGGCGGCGCGGCGGCGGCGGCGGGCACGCCTTGGACGGCTGCGGGAGGCTGCCCGAGTGCCCGAGTGCGCGGCGGCCCAGCGCCTTACGTGCCGCCGACATCGTCGCCCTCGGTCCGACGGCGGCTCGCCGCGCTGCTCGTCGGCGCCTTCGGGATGCTCTCGATGATGCGGTGCGCGCCCATGCTTGCGTCGGCAAGTCAGGCTCCTGGCAAAACAGGGAGCTGGCGGCGCGGCCCGCGCTGAAGCTCTTGTCAGCCGGCGCGGCAGCGCCAGGAGCCACACGCAGGCGGCGAAACGCAGCTTGGCATGCGGCTCTCGCGCCAAGAGGTGGGTTCGCCGCAGCCGCGGGCGGTGGGATCGCCTGGGCAACAGCTGGCCCACCGGCTTGGCGCCTGCTGTTGAGGCTGGGGTGTGCGGCCAGGCCCGTGCTGGGCGACAAGGTGGCGCGGGTCGTCTCAGGCGGCGAGGCGCTGGCTCCTGTGGCACCTGGGAGATCCCGCTCGGAGCCCCACCCTTGCATGCCAAGGCCTTCGGGGATGGCGGGCTGGCGCCTCGCGGCCACGCTCCCCGCGCAGGCCGAGACCGCACGACAGGAGATCGAGGAGCAGCAGTTCGGCGGTGTCGCGAGCGCGGTGCCCGCCGTGGAGAACGTGGTTGGCAAGTTCTTTCGATTAGTTTGGCATGGCCTGGGGGCCGCAGTCCGACGCTGCGGATGTCGGCGGTGGTGGTGTCCTGCATGCTGTTGCTCGGGGAGCCGCTGGTTTTTTGGGCGCGGGGGGCTCCGTGGCCGATGCGGAGCCAGTTGTACCCAGCAGTTCATGGACACCAACGGGGCTACCACATGCCCCCAGAAAAAGGTCTGCTTTTCCCATACGCTTGATGGCCGCTCCATAGTCGACGACTGCGGTGGCGATCTTTCGGGCCTCGATCGTGTCAGTGCTGTCTCGTCGTTTGATGATGTTTCCGGGCAGGTGTGATACACGTTCGAAATTCGCATCGTGTGCCTGGAGCGGTTCATCTCAGCCTGCAGTTTGTTTGTCCTTGTTCGGGGAGCGTCCTGGCGCTGAATGTGGCGACGGGTTCCCTGGCATTGTCTGTGGCTCCCGCTCGAGGGCTTGTACGCGGTGGTCCGATGTTCACCACTGGGCGTGGTCAATTTGGTTCGTATGTCGTGTCTTCGGCAGCAGCGGCCTCGTCGTGATATCCCTCGGTACGGCTTTGGCGTGGGCCTTGCCGCTCATCTGCATCGCCCTCGTGCACATCCCGGTGGTCGGCGCGTTGCTCATGGAGTCCGCGGTGGAGGGCCGACTCGAGATGGATTGTCGAGCTCGGAAAATATATCCTTATTATTATCCCTCCTCCTCCTCCTCCTCCTCCTCCTCCTCCTCCTCCTCCTCCCTCCTCCCCCCTCCCTCCTCCCTCCTCCCCTCCCCCCTCCTCCCTTCCCCCCTCCCCCCATGATCACTTCGATGCAGCCGGCGTGGCATTTGGACACCCCTCGGGGGAGCCGCCTGTGCGTGCTCCACGGGCCCGTTCGCGCCCAGACTCTGGTGACGACTGCGTGGGCCAGTTGAGAACGGCGGGGACCGGCGACAATTTCAGACCGGCAGAGACCAGCAGAAACCATCAGAGCCAGAGGCCAGCGGAGACCAGCAGAGACCAACAGTGACCAGCAGCGACTAACAGAACCCAGCAAGGATCGGTAGGCACCAGCAAAGACCGACGATTACCAGCGCAGACCAGCGCAGACCAGCACTGAACACATATAGTGGAGACCCATGCCACGAAACACCCTGCTTGCCTCAGAGATGCCCTGGGTGTCTTGGGTTTCGCTGATGTCTTTCCATGGGAAGCGCGACGTTCCCACACCAAAAATCAATGGACGCCCTGGGGTCTCAGGGTGGGTTTTTTTGTGGAAGAGTTTTTTGTGGAGAGTGGCCTCCGCTGTACTTTGCCAGCCAGCCAGCAGCTGGCGGCCATCACCAGACAGCACCGCAGAGCGGCACAGTACGGCAGCGAGCGGAGCAGCAGGCGGCGGCGGACGGCGACACAACGCCGCCCACGCTCGTGCTCACTCCCGCAGCCGCCTCCAGTGTGCAAAGCCCCTTTTCTTTCAGATTGCGCACCGCACGGCGGGGAAATCACGGTCCTCCAAAACCCCCCGCGGATACGACAGACCTCAGCGCAATGGGAAGGGATGGGTGGGCGTGGTACGATGTCAGATATGGCGCGAGCGCAGTTGGCATTCCCGCCCCCATGCATCCCTACATCTCCCCCATCGCCTTCTCCAGGTAGGGGGAAGAGATGGAGTAGGCAGACGTGGGAACTCTTCAGGAGGCGAACGAATTCCAGGACCGTGCGCGTTTTCCTTGTTTTGTTATCTCCCCCATGTTTCTCGTCGTCGATGACGTCCCAGTCGTCCTCCTCATTCTCTCTCCTCCTCCTCCCTCGACTCCTGTGTTCCTTCTCCTCCTTCTCCCCCCTCTTCCTCCTGTGTTCCTCCGCCCTCTCCTCCTCCTCCTCCTCCTCCTCC